>PVIR01002107.1:8995-42843 GCA_004026965.1 Petromus typicus
TTCTGGGAAGTTAGTAGTTTTGGGAGGGACTATATCGCCTTTCTTGTGTTTCCTCTGTGTGTGTGAGTGTATGTGTGTGTGTGTGTGTGTGTGTGTGTGTGTGTGTGTGTGTGTGAGTGACACAGGTGCATGCACGCATATGTGCATTGACATTTGTAGTTCAACTGTAAAAGAGTCTGTTGCTAGTATGGAGATCACTTTACTTAGTCTGTGCCCTCTAGTGATGCACTGTGGTCCTGGTTAACTCAGGCCTTCGCTTCTGTCCCAAGATCTAACCATCTTCATTAACTTTGTGAGGAGAATTGTAAAATGTAATAGGCCCAACATAAAGTTCTTTGGAAATGAACCATAGTAATTGTTGGGCACAATCCTATTTGGGAATTGCAAGGTCAAAACTGACTAGGCCTTCCTGTCTGCAGACAGACTTTGGATTTAACTCTTGTCTTCACCTCTGGTAGCAATAAGAACTCAATGTTTCCACATGCCATGATGTTTTAGGGCAGAACTACATTGGAACTGTTTAACTTCTCAAGGACTATTGCTCTCATCTGCCTTGCCCTGCAGGATCTTCATCTTTATAACTTCTCAAGGACTATTGTTGGTGTCTTCCTGCTTTTCTGGGTGTTTTGGAATGCATATAGTAAAAGGTGTGGCAGGCTGGGGTCTGGGGTCTTCCTGCCCAGAATAGCATGGATCAGGCCCAAGCTCAGCTTCTCTAAATCTCATTTCTGCCTAATTATTAATTATTTCACAGTGAGCCATTGATTCACAGGAGACTAGAATTTAATGCAAAAGTTCTAGTTACATCCCCTTCCCCTGTTTCCCACAAGTAATGTTGATGTTTCAAAGACAAATCAAACATTGATGGAGAGCTGTGATAGTGCACCTTTTAGAGATCTTGTAGAGATGGGGTTCCCAAACTGGTCTAAGACTATATTCATGCTAGCTGCTCTGAGTTTGTGTGTCCTTCTGTACATACCAAATCATGGTTCTCTATTTAGCTGTATGATCTGTGGGCTGGTGAGTACCACTACTCCAATTCCAGAGACTCCTCTGCCCTTACACTTCATGGTGCAGCAATTATCTAAGCCAAGTCATATCCCTAATTACATTGATAGATGAGGAAAGCAAATCAACTACTGATTTTTGTGCCAGAAATATGAAGCAGAGGTGAGGGTGGGAGTTCAGTTGGTTTCTTGAATTTAATACCTGCACTCTCAGACCTTGTCCCCTCAGACAGCCAATCATGAGGCCTGGATTCTCAACTAATAAGGTTAGACCCTGATGTCCTTCTTGTCATGAGTTTAAATTTCTGGGGGTATATACTGGGCATGGTGGCTCATGCCTATAATTCCAGCAGAGGCAGAGGCAGAGGCAGGAAGATTGCTATGAGTTTGAGGTTAGCCTGAGCTACATATATAGTGACTTCAGGGCTACTCTGAACTACAAAGCAAGACCCCCATCTCAAAAAAAGTTTTTTTTGGAGGATGGCTATGCTTGCCTGCACCCTCTCCATGACTCTTTTGGCTCTCTCACCTTCTCACTGCAGTAGGGTGACCTCAGAATCCCTGAAGTTCAGTTCTTTTCCAGTTGTACTATAGCCCAGTCTTAAACAACTTATTCCTTACCAAAATGGCTCCTGTTTAAACACTCTCAAATTTGAGGAGGGTGGCTGTATTAGATATTTTTCTCCAACTCTAGATTGTCACATAGGAGTCACTTTCAGAGCAAAATCTCATGTTACTTTGGCAGTTTACAATAACCATGGATATTTCTTGGGTCTGGTGCTATAAACCTCGTTTACCATTTATCCCTGGAGCTGTCAAACATCTCCAGGCTTACCTCATGTTACCAGAGACAGACTTCCCTCCCCAGAAACTGATATTAGCTTTCCAGAGAGCTTCATTCTTTTCTCCACATTGTGTTACATATCTCCAGCTTCTCTAGAGTTTCCTGTTTTTCTGTCCCCTCCTTCTCAATCACTGGATACCTATTTTTTTCTTTACCAAGTTATTTTCCAGATAACTCGATTCCAGATTCTGAATGGCCAAACTTTGTGCCTGTCTCACTCCAAAATTAAAATAATTTTCTTATTTTCTTTATCTGTACACCTATTAATGGGCATTTATGATGTTTTTATAATTTAACTAGTGTGAGTTGCCCTGCTATGAACATGAATATCTATGTATTATTAAAATATGATAACTTTAACTTTTTTAGAAGACACCCAAGAAATAAATATGTCAGCCAAATGAAACCTCTTATTTTATTATTTTGTGACTCTCATTACCATAGTGGGTGCACTAATTTACATTCACACCAACAATGTAGGTGGATCTCCTTTGTTTCCACATTCTCACCAGCATTTGTAGGGTTTTGCATCTTTGAAAATAGACATTTTTTCTAGAGTAAGACAAAATTTCAGTATATGCTTGGTTTGTATTTCCCTAATGCCCCAAAATGCTGATATATTTTAATAAACTCACTGGCCATTTATATTCCTTTCAGGGGACATGTCTATTTATTTGCTCATTATCTAATTTGGTGTTTTGTTTGGGAGGAACATATTATTTTGGCTAAAAAGATTTAACATTTATTTAAATGTAAAAGTAAGAAAAGAAACAGGCACTGCAGAGCACATACAGCCCAAATAAAAATAGGAAAGTAAATCTGCAGTGAAAGTTGCCTGCTCTGGGTAAACACAGTAGTAAAGACCTCAATATTGACTGTCCCCTGTGTATCCCTCATTTCTCAGGCTGACATTAAGTTCAGGTAGTCCTAAGGAAAACTTCCCTGAGATCTTATAAGAAGTCCACATGCAAGGCTTTGGGAACTGTTCGGTTTGTGTGTCTCAGGATTTTGAAACTAACAGGTAATACTTACTGGAGACCACTTTGATGCATCAAATCCTCTGCCTCGTTTCCTACCAAGAGATACACATCCCTATAATTCTTTTTAGGGTGCTGAGGGAGTGGAGGTTTCTATCTTCATGTGATTACTTGATTCTGAAAGGAAGCAAAGCAACCTTGGAAGAAAGAGATGCTGTTCTGCTCTTGGAGTTTAACAGCACAATTATTTTCACAAAATTGTGGCCCCATGTACCAGTTGAACTTATCAATGGATTAATCCACCAAACTAAAAATGAAAGAAATTTGAGAATAAAATTTTCATAATTTCACCTTATGTTAGGGCTTCTATAAATGTCCCCCCAAAGCTCCATTTGCACATAAGTAGGCCTTTTTGAGGTAGCTGTGATTCAAGGCAGAAAATAATACAAAAATGGTGTCTGAAAAAACTAAAATAATCCAAACAAGGGAAATAGTATGATTCCCAACCTGCTAGATATATGAAACATGATTTTGTGTTCTCTAAAATCAAAGAATGAATTTTAGGAATAATAGAAGTTAAAAGTAGTAAAAGTTTATTGGGAAAGAAATCTTCTGCTTAAGAGGTACAGAAGGGGGACTCAGAAGTGAGTGACCTGGGGGCTTTATTTCCCAGGGAATCTTATGGAGCAAAGTCACAGGTGAGGTAGATTAAAGATGGGGCCAACCAATAAGATTCAAAAGGTGGACAAAACTATGATCAACCAATAAGATTAATATTGATTAAAGGGGAATCCAGTGGGAAAGCAAATCATGTAACAAGAGTACAAGGATTTCCAGTAGGAGATCTTTCCTGGGAAGGATGGGCTAAGATCCTGCTCCCCTTCTCTCATGTGACTGATACCTACTTAGAATGTCAATCACAGCTATTCATCCTGCACAGAGATGCAGTAGCTTCCCTCCTTTTACATTGCTAACCTTCAGGGAACATGTGCATTGTCCTCCTGGTTGGCTTCTTCACTGTCTTTCAAATTGGCTCCCTAGTTATTCTGGGCCCAGCCCTATCTAACTGCCCACAAGATATCTAATTAGCTTACCTACCTATAACAGCTGGATTTAGAGTATGTGAATATGGATTAAGGATATATGAAAATGAAATTAGTTCACTGACTGATTTAGCATGGCTCTGGATATGGATGATGGGAAGGCCCACAATGGGCATGGATGGAATAAAAGATAAAGGGAGGCTCAGTGCCACTGCTTCAAGACTTCCTACCTGTCATGTGATGGACTTCTCCTCTGCCATGTCCCTTTGCCACGTTGCCTTGGCCTATAACCAGCCAACGATGGACTGTGAGCTGGATAAATCTTTTCTCCTTTGACTTTTGGATGTTGACTATTTTGTCCTAATAATGAGAAAGTAACTAAGACACCATTCTAACACTACTGTTTTTTTCCCTTATATTATGTACAAAGCTCTATTTCTATTTGTAAGTTTTTAAAATATGGCTCCAATTAATTCATTTAATAGTCACATCAGAACTAACTCTTGACAGGATGTATAGTCAGTATTGTCAAGTAGACTTGATCCAGATATTTCTTGAAGTTCATTGGTGTGGAGATATCAACAGTCATACAAACAAATAACAAACATAAAACACTAGTCCTGAAATAAAGTGGTATATAGCATAAGTGCAGACCTAGACAAGAATTCACACAATTTTTTTAACTGAAATTTTTCATTTACTCTTATACTGCACATGAACATTTTTCCCTCTGCTTTCATACACTCTTAAAATTATGATTATTATTAGAGGCTACAAAATATTTCATGAAGTTAATCAATGATAATTTACATAGCAAATATAATAGCAAACAATCTTAGTGACAGGACAGTATATATTATCATAAATTTTTAAAAGATCCAAATATTCAAAATAATTTGACCACTGGAAAAGTAGTCTTTCTATTGAACTCCATACTTACTAAAGGACTTCAATTAGTTTTAGTTTCCACAATTAAAGTCAGAATAAAGAAAACATTAAGAGAATCCTGAGTAAAGCCACAAAAGGTTTGGAGAAGATCTTTAAAGAAATGTTAAAGGACCTGAGAGAGGAGAAGAAACTGGGGGGTTAGTGAAAAAAGTCTTCAAATGCATGACTAGTTGTCCTTTATCTTTTCTTTCCCAGAGGTTGGAAGAAGAGCATATGAACTATTTTTAATATGAAGAATTTTGAATAAATTATCAGTTTTTGACTTTGAGATTTGTTCAACAATAAAGCAAATGAGAGATCTTAAAAATTTCTTCTCTGGAGTTCCTTTATAAAAGACATTTCTATCTATCTGAGAGCGTCTAAGCATGGAGCTGAAATTATATAGTGCATGAGGTGCCCCTTTAAGATTTCTTGCTTTCACACTGAATCTGTATGAAATGTCATCTGAAACTATAAAGGATTTTGGAAGCATCAGAAACAGGCCAGAGCACTTCATGGAGTGCTTCTCTCCATCTTTCCTCCACATCTATTTTATAAGTCACTCCAGGAGAATGTTTCTCTCTTCCTCATCATCCAGTTCAATTTCAAAGATGATTCATTAAATGAACACTTGATCAGAGTTCAATTTATTTATTCTGTTTTCACTAAGTACAGTTTTAATAAAAATGGATTTCATTTCACTGCTGTTTTGTGTCCGTATCATCATTTTCCTCTCTTTTCTCCAGCCACGTAATCTCAACTTTCATTGTTTTCCACTGGTTGACTAGCAGGTACCTCTTGCTTCAGAAAAACAGTGACTATTGGAAAAGTCTGAAGTAACTTGGAAATCTTTGGCAGAAGAGGCTCATCAACAAGGAGCCAGGCCAACAGGTAGGTGATTTAAGTGTGACAGCCTCACTGCAAGAGCTGCCTAGAAAAAGGTGGATGTGAGAGGCAACGACACAAGGCAAAAGTTGTCCAGAGTCTTCTCAAAGTCGCAGATTGGAACCAGCTGACTTATTTTCATAAGATTTTAACTTATATGTCTAAGTAGAAAGCAAACTTTATCACAAAATGCTCACCCAACCACCAGGCAGCTGCTTTTAGCTGCTTCATGGATTACCCTTAGAGTGGAACATGTAAGGGAGAAAACTCAGGCTTCCTTCCTCGAAGCACATAAATTGACAGCTACTTTGGGCTTGATTCTTTTCGTGAAGCCAAAACGTTGCTTGGTCCTTTGTTAATGTGGAAGCTCAGTTCAGTCTTTGAGCAAGTATTGGAATCTGAAAGTGTGATTCTGAGAGTGCTCTCTCTAGCAGCAGGAAGTGAGAACTTTTTTTCCCAATAACAATAAAATAAACAATTGCACAATGTTTTCAGGTAAAAGAACAAACATTAAAAACTATAAATGTAGCTGGGTATGGTGGCACACACTAGTAAACCCAACACTTGGAAGGGTGAGGCAGGAGGATTGTCTGGAGTCTGGGGCCTACCTGGGTGACATAGTGAGTTAAAAGCCATGCTGAACTACATAGCAAGACCCTGTCTCACACAATTAGAAAATAAATAAAATAAATGTCATGTCAAGTTACTTTTACTTGAAACCAACTTTATTCTCACTTAGTTACATAGCCACCCAGTTGCATAATAGTTCAGTTTTGCCCAACATGATACAATCCATTAGCAAATATTTGCCAAGAGCCTAGTATGTACAATATATTGAGTTGAAAGTTTAACTTCAAGAAATAATAGAGATGATGCCATTTCATAGTGCACAGAGGGGATGAATGGAAGTAGACATAGCCAGAGAACATTATTTTCGAATACTGTTCAGAGAAAAATCATTTTTTCAGCTTCAATTTTCACAAAATAGCTTTCTGGTAAATGAAAAACATTGTTCTTTATTCTCCTTTTTTCTTGATATCAGTTAATTATCCATAACAAAAAGGACAGAATATCCACTGGAGAAAATTGAAGCTCTCTCATCTAATCAGAAAGTACTAAGGCTGCCACTCTGGTGGTTTCAGACTGGAATTTGCAAAATGGAGGGTTTTGTTGAGGTATTATGTAAGATATTAACTTCAAAATGAGCGAGTTTAAAAGTGGGTGCTATTAGGTCTTAGGACATTACCACGAGCATTGGGTACTAAAAGCAACTGTCTCTTTCTTTCCCAGGAACATGGAGAAGCTCTCATTCCCATGTCCCATTTTTTTTCCTCTAATCCATTTATTTTTCAAATTGTCAAATAATAGTTGTGTATATTTATTGTGTACAACATGAGGTTTTGAACATATGTCTATTTTGAAATAACTAAACTGATCTAATTTATACACACACACACACACACACATATATATATGTATGGATTGAATCATATTGGGCAAAACTGAACTATTATGCAACTGGGTGGCCATGTAACTAAGTGAGAATGAAGTTGGTTTCAAGTAAAAGTAACTTGACATGACTTTTATTTTATTTATTTTCTGACTCTGTGAGACATGGTCTTGCTATGTAGTTCAGCATGGCCTTTAACTCACTATGTCACCCAGGCAGGCCCCAGATTCCAAGTTTACATGTATACACGACGTAGTTCACCACATATCCTTATTATTTATAAGTAGAACACTTAAAAATCTGTTCTCAGCAATTTTCAAGACAATAATACATTGCTAACTGTAGTCACTTTGCTGTTTCATAGATTTTTCAAATTTATACCTTTAATATAATTGATATCTTTGTCTTTTGAGCACCCAATCCCAACCCCAACTGCAAACCCCTGATAACTACCATTCTGTTCTTTACTTAATGTGCGTTTGGCTTTTTAGACTCCACATACAAGCAAGATTGTGTGGTTTTGTCTTTCTATATCAGATTTATTTCTCTTGACATAATATTTTCCATATTCAATCATGTTTCACCAATGACAGTATTTTGTTCTTTTAAAAGCTGAGTAGCATTCCACTATATGTGTATATATAATATATATATATCATAGTATATAATATATATATGTATATACTATGTATGTATAATATAGTATAGTATATAATATATAGCATGGTATATAACATATAGCACATTTTCTTTACTCTTGAGGGACATTTAGCTTGTTTCTATATCATGGCTGTCACGAACATGGTGTAACGAACATGTTAACTCCATATGTTTATTTCACTTCCTTTGGATAGATACCCAGAGATGGATTGCTAAATTCAGTTTATCCCAAATACTATTTATGGAAAAGACATTCCTTTCTCCATTGTGTGCTATTGGAAACTTTGCACAAAATAAATTTTATTTTGCAGGCGCTTACTTCTACATTGTCTATTTTGTTCTACTGGGATATGCACAATACTTAAGTTTACATGTATATACGACCTAGCTCATAAATCTCTTCACTATATGCTGAATTGGAAAGGAATAAAATTTATTTATTAAAGAGAAGTAATTCTGTCTTATGCAGTAACCTCAGGTGACCACCACAAGTGGAGTGAGTGTTTTCTGATCATGAACTTACTACTATTGGTAATAGCAGCACTGAAGTGAATTGAAAATTTCTCCATAATCTGGTGTCTGTTTAGACTTAGGTTCACTCATACAGTGACATTTATGCCTTTGATCCCAAATTGTCCCTTCAGCCATCAAAAACTTTAGCATTAATTCATTACCAGCCAGGATCATCTCAGATCATTGTACAACATTATTAGAGCTGATGCAGTTCTGATAATTTAGAGAATTTTAGTCTTCAAAATCTCTTCTTGATTTTTAAGACTGTCTTGTTGTTAATAATTTCTAAACAGGGACACATTAGACTACTGGGTAGCATAGTTTATTTATTAATTGAGCTGTTCTTATGTATGTCAGGACATTTTATATTCCTATTCTCCTTCAAACATGTTCTAGTAGTATTTAGCTGTTATTGCAACAATTAAAAGTACTCTCCTATCTCCAGACACTCCCCCTATGCCCAACTGAGAAGCATCAATTGGCCTTGAACCAGTGGCTTTCCTAGGTTAGAGGTAGGTAAGATGTTTTTAAGATGTTGGATTTTGTTGTGCTTTGCTTGTACCTGGCTCCCAAACAAAACAGAGTTTGAGAATTTTTTCTCTTGTGAGGCTAATAATTATGATAATATAGCATTCTACATTCTCTTCTTGAATAGTAGTTTCTAATTTGCTCTGATACTTACTGAAAACTGGAATTATCTCCCTTGGAGGCTTCTCATGGAAAGTAGTTCATAGAAAGCAGTGTAGTGTGTGGCCTTAAAAACAGACGTGGTGGCCAGATCTTTGTTGAATCTGTAGCTCTACTATTTATGAGCTAAGTCTCTTGGCCAAGTTATTTAACCACCTGGAGCCTCAGTTCCTTCAACCATAAAAAGTGAAAGTAAAAGCCTTTTTGAATTCTAAAGATTGAGTAAATGAATGCAAAGCATGAAGCACATAGCACACCTTCAATAAGTGTAGTTTTCTTCCTTCTGTTAATTCTAAGGAGTGTGTTTGCATGCACAAGTAGAAGGAGAAGGTAGTATACAGAGTCTAACATGGAAATTCTTACACATCACTTTTAGTTAAAATGAAAAGCAAAGGTACTAAATTTTAGGCCTGGCTTTTAAGGAGCTGCTTTAGAGAAGATGGAAACTCAAATGTTCCAAGACTGACTTTTAGCCTTAAAATCCATGTGGTGATTATCTAAAACAATTGGCATATTGCTGATGTCTTTTAGGAAGGAAGAAGGAATTCCTGAGATGGAAGCCTCATGCTTCTTCATAAGCAAGAAGCAATAATAATTTGGAATATAAATTATGTTAGGCTCCTCTTTCTACATGCTAATTCTCAGAGGTTTTAATCCAGTTCTGTTTTAAGGGTTAGTGGTTCAGGCTCAGGTAGCCAAAGGCATTGTTGAGCTCTGTGTAGGAGAAAACAAAGAGATCATCATAGTTAACTATGGGTGATGACAAGGGAAAAATCCTCCAAACTGTACCAGAAAAAAGCTTGTACCCTGAGGCAGAGAATTAAGAGAAAAATACTGGACTGTAAGTGAAAATAGAAACTCACTGGATCAAAATCCAGTGTCAGTGGGGTTTTTGAGGGGAAGCCAGACTCTTCCCAGATCAAGTCACCCTATGCCCTCTGGATACAGTGTACATACACACCATCTCTGGAAAGGATCGGGCTGAGAAGGGGAGCGAGCACCTCAGCCCTATGGAATAGGCTCAGACTCACTCAAACTTCCTCCCCACTGGGAAGGAGATCACGATAAAGAAGCCAATGCTTTGCAGAAACTGAAAGTCAGAGAACAGTGTATGAGACAACACTGATACACACTGAGGAACTTAGAGACAATAGCACTTCATGGCCAAGCAGTTTCTTGGAACAGGAAGGAGTTCGGGTAAGGAGAAGGCTTCACAGATCCAGAAAGAGTCTCTCAATCCTCACACAATGAGAATGTTGTGTTAGTGGGACATATGCTCTACTGCCCATGCTTGTCAGCACGTTTTCACAAATGAATCACCAGTACATTCCGTCTGGGTATTGCAGACAACATGGAGCCCTGGGCCTGTGGTAAAGTCATAGATTAGAAAGTGAAGCTCTTGGGACAGTGATAAAAATTAGCAGTGAGAAGAGCCCAAGTCAGAGAGTTTCTGACATTATAATAGACGAAAACAGGAGTGGAGTGAAAACAGGGAGATGAATATGGAATTTGTCCTACTGTAAAGGAGGTGAGAGTGAGAGGGTGAGAGTGAGAGGCCCTTGTCAGCAGTCACTGCAGAAATGAAGGCTGAGTGTGTCACGCTGCGTCCTCCACTCCTCAAATTAACTGAGGTGCTAGGATCTCGGAACAGAGACAAAAGCCTGCAGTTAGCCACACCCAATGCCTTGCTTACAACCTGGCCACTGGCCCAAAGAAACAGCTGGATGGGTAGGTCTCCAGGTTTACAAGATGATAATTGAATTAACAACAGGAGAGAAGGCCAGGTTAGACCTGTAATTGAATTCAGACTGTTGTGCAAAAGAGATTGTGAGGAAGCATTGGTTTTGAGGTTTTGCAAGAGTGAAGTTTTTCTCTCATTTTATTGATGCTTCTTTCTTATTATTGTTTTAGCATATAGCTTTTATTTTTTAATATCCTTTTTCCTAGTCTCTTTTTATCTTTTGCCACTTTCCCCTTCATCCGGCCTCACTAACATTTTCTTCCTCTCTTATCCACTAACTTCCCCCTCCTCCTTTACAATTTTGTTCTACAATATATGAATGGACCAAAAGGGACCCACAATAACAATAACAAAAATAATAATTTTGGGTGACAACAGTAAAGCAGAAAGCATCAAAATCCAAGATTTCAATTTATGTTACAAAGTTAAAATAATAAATACAGGATGGTACTGGCACAAAGACAGACATGTAGGTCAATAGAGGTTGCAGAAGCAATCTCAGGCACATGCAGCCATCTGATCTTTGGCAAAGGAATTGAAAACATATGCCAGAGAAAAGACAGTTTTTTAAATAAATGTTGGGAAAATTAGTTATTCATATCTGGAAAATTGCATTTGGACTTTTGTCTACGAATGTGAACCAAAATAATATAAAAATGAATCAGTTACCCAAATATTAAAATAGAGACATTTAACTTGCTGGAAGAAAAATAAGTAAAACTTCTGAAGACATATGTAGAAGTAAGGAATTTCTAAAAAGAACACCAATTATCCAAGAAACATCAGGATCAACAAATGGAATTATATTAACTGTAAGGTTTATACGGCAATGTAAACAACCATTTGAGTGAATAGACAATGTACAGAATGGGAAAAAAATTGTAGACTCTGACAGAGAACTCGTACCTAGAATATATAAAAAAAACTTCAAATATTGAGACTTCTCAGATTAGAAGACCTAACAATAATTGAGTAACTGCAACTTTTAGATGCTTCTCAGAGGTTTAAGAATAAATGTCTAATAAATATACTTAAAATGTTTAAAACATTTGGCTATTACAGCAATACAAATGAAAACAACATTGAGATTCCATCCTATTCTAGAAGGAGTAGCTATCTTTAAGAAACACTTTTAATGGATACTTGCTTGAGCTAGGGCAACTGTTATGGAAGTCAGTATAGAGATTCCTCAAAAAACTAAAAATAGAAATGAAATTTCACCCATAATCCACTTTTTTGATATATTCCTGGAAGACATAATGTAACAATGATACATGTATATACAAGTTTATATAGCTTATAGTGGCTAAATCATGGAAGTAGCCTACATGTCTATCAAGACATGAATGGATAAAAAATATATTTGTATACAATGGATCTCTATTCTTCTATAACAAAGGATGAATTTGAGTCCTTTGTAGAGTAGATGGACTTTAAAGCCACAGTATTTAATGAAATAAATCAAACTTCGATGTCATATGTCTTTGTTCTACCCAAAGAATAAATAATCTAAAGCACAGAATGAAAGACAGGCAAAATGCAGGTGGAGAAAGGCCTTTGGCAAAGGAGAAATGTTTTAGAGATGGAAGCAGGACAGAGGGAGTATACTTTAAAAAGAACAAAAAAATTAAAATATGTTGTGTACATGTACCAATTTCCCATAATGAGTGTAATCATTATCTACTGCAAACATGATAGTAAAAATAAATCCACTAACAGAATACCTCCTAACTGTGTGTTACTATTAGAAGCCCTTTATTTATGTGGATTTTCTAATCTGAGTATCAGAACACTTCCATCTAGGTACTATCATTGTTTTATAGGGCATAGAAAAACACATACAGAAGCTAGGTAATTCAGTTTAGGTCTTGTAGCTACTAAAGTGAAAATTTGGGCCAAACAGCTTGACTCCAGGGTCAATACCTTTAAGCATTTCATCCTACTGTCTCTCTCTACTTGTACTGTTAATAAGCAAAGCTACAAGGGACCTTCTTTATTGATTATTTCTACTAATTTACCTTTATCTTATTTTTCAGTTGATAAAGCTGAGGCTCAGCTTGGTAAATTGTCCAAGATTGCAAAGAATAGTAAATTGTAGTGTGCGATTTTGAGGTCAGCCACTCTATCTTTCGGTTCAGTGGTCTTTTGTCACACCAAATTTCCTTCTTTCATTAGTCTTTTTTAATTTCTTCACCCCAAAGCAGAGGTTGACCCATAATAGCTGCTTAGCAAATAGTTTATGTAGAGGATGGATGGATGGATGGCCAGATGTCCAAAAGAAGACCGAGTCTAGAGACCTGGAAGTTTTTTTTCCTCAAACATCTGTCCAAATTCTATACTGAAAGCCTTCCTCATGGAAATTATGAAAGTAGTTTCTTATATTGAGGATCGGAGTTAGAAAGGCATTGGAAGATCTAGTGAATTTAGGATCAAAATGCACAATGGACTCAGTAGGTGTTAAGAGATATCTACATGGGAGACAGGGATCTAGATAAGAGAAAATTAGAAATGATTCTGCAAAGCAAAAATTGCTATTCTTTATACACTAAAGTAGCCCATTCTAGATGCTCTCCGGTGGTTTCCTACAAGTGCTACTAAATGGACTTTGAGGAGATTGTGCCTCTCTGACTCAACCCGTTCTAAGTGATTCCATAATGACTAAAGCTGTGGAAGTGATTTGATCCCTGAGCTACAATAAGTGGAAGGGAACTTCAAGATCTTTTCATCCGATATCTCTTTAACAGATGTGAGTGATACCCAGTAAGTCAAGTCACTTGCCCAAGTACACAAATACATGAATCTAAATGAGTAAATCAACTAGAAATGACATCTTCTGGCTCAAATGTAAGATTCTTTCCGTTAACTCCTGGCTTCTTTTAGTGTGAGGTAGAATCAGAAAACAAACCATAGGACAGATAATCATGGAGAGAAAATATAGTGCCCTCTGATTCTTGGGTTATTATACAGATTCCTGAGTACCAAGATGGAAAATCAGTCTTTATTTTCCCACACCAAGTTCCTGGCCAGCTCTGCCCCTCACAGTCTCCCAACAATCACTGAAGTGACATAAAATACTGCCCTTGACATGCTATAAATATTTACTTCATTGACTTGCTGACGTCTTTCTCTTGGGTGATATTGAATTTGCATATAATTTTCACCTTTATTCAATTTTTTGTATCTTTTGAACTAGTATGAATGTAATGTAATGTAGTAATTCCTTCCAGCTCACAAACAGGTAGTTACATAACTTCTGTATGCCATCATGCAGTCTAACATACTGAAAGGGTTGGAATTTCTAAGACAAATCTATACACTGTGGGAAGAATTTATATTTGCATAAATACTTGTTAAACTACAAATATATCATGGATATAATCACATCTTTTTTAAAATTATCTTTATTGGTACACTACATATGTTCATCATGATTGCACTCCATAATGGGGATTTGTACCAGTATAAGACACAACTTAATTTTTTTTCCCATAGCCCTACCCACCCTACCGCCCCCCCATATACATAAAATTTGTTTCCTTACTTTTTTGTTATAATCTCATTATTTTCCCCCTTCACTCTATTTTACTTTGAGCATTTTCTATTTCACAATTTATAACATGCAATTCTAGGACTCATTTACATCTTATGTTCTCATACCAGAGAAAAGATGCGATATATACCTATCTGTGCCCTATTTATTTCACTTATGAGGGTATCCTCAAGGTATGTCCATTTAAGTATAAATGATTCAAACTTATAATTTTTATGGCAGAGTAGTACTCCATTCTGTAGAAGAACCACAGCTTTTTTATCCAGTCTCCAGTTGATGGACACGGGTTGTTTCCAAGATGTAGCAATCACAAATTGAGCTGCTATAAACATGGGTGCACATATGTCAGTGTGATATGAGTCTTTTAATTCTATAATCACATCTTAACCATAATCTAATCATTTGGTTCTTCTACACGTAGGCATATACTTTCATTGTTAAGGGTCATTTACAAAATGTAACTGTTATTTCGTCAGATTCTGATTATGTAATTTCAGGCACCATAATAGCCTGCTGCTGGTGGTAAACTTAGAGAAATCAGTCTTATTTATAAATGCTTACAGGAGGAAATCTTGTCCAGCCTTGCAAAAGGTCAGTTCTGGGTGAACACAGCATGATAATTAGCAACTAGACTATTTTTTTCATTATAGTCTAATTCCAGTTGGTTCTCAAGTCTGGCTGATTTTAACAATTGCACTACACACACACACACACACACACACACACACACACACACACACACACAGATAGAGACAGACAGACAGACAGACAGACAGAAAGACAGAGACACAGAGATCTTTTTTATTTTTCTATAAGCATTTCTCAACTATTAGTCTCTTTTCTGGATGATGATTCTAAGAATGTGATCTACATTCCTTTATATAGTGAAGAGAGGAGGAGGTAATAACCCTGTAATTGAGTGAGAATTTGAGATTTTTATATGTGGCAAGTCTGCCTAACCACTGGATATTCTGTAAATGTGGAATGTTATGGACTAATATCCTGCATCAAATTCTCTCTCAACAAAGTGACTGTGCCCAAAATGACAAAGCCCATTCACATATAGCATAGTAGGACTCTCTTTTCCCATTTTTTAAAGTAAGCTTGATGATGACAACCTTTATCATCATTCAAGTTATTTTTTTCCAAGTTTACAGGCACTATAGAGTTATTTGGCTTTTTTGAAGTCACAAGCGAATTTCTTACCTGTCCAGAACTAGAATTCTAATTTGTTGAGGGATATAAGGAAAAAAAATCTGTTTCATACTTTTCTCTTAGCTACTTATGGTTTGATGGAAATTGTGAGTATTCCTTGGCTTCTGCTGCATCATTCTGATCTTTGCTTTCATTTTCATGTTGTCATTGTGAATACGTCAGTGCTCAAATTTCAACTTTGTAGAAGGACACTATCCATGCTGAACGATGATGGGCCTATTGTACTCTACCATGACCTCATCATCACTTAATTAAATTTGCAATGAAGTTAGTACAGAAATTTAGCAAGAGAAATTGTGTGTCTTTTGGGGAGTTCAGCTCCTCACAAATATTATCAATATTATTTTGTTTCTTTATATTCAAATCTATGTATAAACTGTCTGCTGGACTGATCCAACTCCATGTGCTTTCCCTATTACCATTTCTAAAAACTTGCCTGTGTTCCTCCTGAGAGATGTTGGATTACTAGCTTTATCATTCTCCCAGCTATGTAGCTAGAAGAATATCATAGTCCTCTGTGATTTTTTTCTCTTTCTGATATTCCATATGATTATTTTTAATTCTTATAATCTAGCTTTATGATATCTGATTTATGCATTATTACGATCTCATTCATCTTCACGTGTTGAAGACATCTTCTCCCTGTCTATGTTTCTATGTTAAAATTTCCCCTGCTTTTCCTCTCCCACTGTCTTAATTGAAGACCTTGTTCTTTTCACCTGGGTGGGTTCACTAATTTCCTAGTTGATCTCTTTGCCTCTCAGCTCATGCTCTCTCTGACCCATCATTTCTGACATAAAAGAGTCACCAACTTCAAGCAAAGCTCTTCCAATAGATCTTGTCCTCAGAAGTAGCTCTTTTCCCATCTCTGAGCCTCTGTCTTGTGCCAAATCTGCTCTTCATTGTGCCTTTCCCTTACATTCAGCTGTTTAGATTCTTACTTGAAAGTGCTTCACAAAGCTGCTGCATCATATGTGACGTTCTTTCCTTTGGCTATATTTATGCCTCTTAAATAATCCTTAATATATTTCACCACCAGAACTGGATAGTTATGCATTATATTCTTCATCACCTTCCCACACAATGCTTACACAATGTGATTGTTTTAATACAAAGTCTTAATATTTTTCATCATGTTGTTCTATTTGATATCTGGCTCACAATAGGTGTCCAAGAAATACTGGCTGAGTGATTTGAAAAGCCTTGAAGCTTACTGCTGCGGTCTTTCTCTGCACTGCTATATTACAGAATAAAAAGGAGTCCTCTTGGGTTTGGAACAAAACCTTCTAAATTGGGTCGGCTTACAGATCAGGCATGTCAGCTGCTTAGCACTCACCACCCTAAGCAAGCTCTTCTCAGCGAGCTGATAGGGAGTTGGGAGAAATAAGCTTCCCCTATTTAGCAACAGCAGCAGTTCAGCAGTAGGATACAGAAGGCTCAGAGAATAACAAGGCTAAATATGCAGGTCAAAACCTGATTTATATTTAAAAAGACATGGTGATCTTAATGGTGAAATAGTTTTATAGCAGAAGGCCCTTATGCATTTAGTGGGGGAATACTTTTATAGAAGATACCCTTTATGAACAGGTTAATATGAATTTTTCATTTTATTTCCTTAAAATGGAGAGTATCTTTCATTTTTGCTAAGCTGTTTCTTAGCTCATGTTTATGTCCTGTGTTACTAAACCTGGACTCAAACCCCTTTTTCCTGAGTGCTTCGGAGCTGCTTAGCTGGAGAGATGAGAGCGACAAACTGACTTATTCAATCACACAAATAAGAAGCTGTCCAGAGTGGGAATCAGAAGCTGCTCTCTCCATGTTTTCTTTTTGCAGGAGTCCAAGGATGGGGTGATGCCCCACAGGGAAGAATTCCCAAAGGACTGGCAGGCAAAAATAGTGAGACGGCCCCAGGCAAAATCTGAGGCCTGAAAAACCTAAGAACATCACTCCAGAAAATGCCAAGGGAAAGTGTTATTACCTGAATCTTAAGACGATGGGCCCTGGCAGTCAACGAATGACCGAATGCCTATCAATGGGCCACAGGCACAGCCTTAGGGCCAATGAAAAAGAAGCAATTTACTCCATGAATGAATGATGTGATTGTGCTAGCTGTATGCGCTTCTCAATTCTCAGAGAATGTTCTCCAGACCACAGAGCAAATCTTGATTCGAATACATATTAAGCTTGTGACCTGGAACAAATCACTTAAGATCTGCTGGCCCATTTCTTACCTAGGAAATGGCACTCATTCACAAATGTTTATTGAATACACACTGATTGAGTACTTTTTAGATTTTTCTCTAGTCACAGTGCCTTTTACAGGGCTTCTGTTTCCTCATCTGTGCAATACAATAATGCTTAGTCTATATAGCTCCTGAGATGAAGGACCAAATAGATAAGGAACAGCATTATCAAGAGAAGTCATCTACTCTTGAATAAGAGAAGAAGCAGTGCACTGAGAATGGGATGCCAAAAAAACATGGGCCACTTCCACGGGAACCTGTTGTAAGGTGGTTTGAGCTGGAGCTATAATGTATACTGAGCTAATTAAGGGGTGGATAAGTTTATTTAGTGGCTTAGATATATCAGATTGTCTGTGAAGATGACACAGCACGGTGTTTGGGTTGACATTTGGACATCTCTCTCACAACTTTAATGTCTCAGATAGTGTAAGTTTCACAGCTTCATGTTAATATTGACTTTTACAACAACACTTTCATGTAGTTAGGATGCAGCCGATATTTAATAAGGTCAGCGCTGGTTTTATTTAGCAAGACCCTTTCCATGAATCATACATAATTTGTTGATTTGAAATATTTTAAAAGCTATCATTATGGTAAGTAACATCTAATATGTTTTGGAGTTTTAGAATTTTTATGCAAAATCAAAAGATGTAAATCATCAGAAATGTAAAAGGGGAATATTTTTTGAAATCCACATTTGTTACAAAGTGGAATGAGAAAGATTATGAGTTATTCATATAAGCCAAACAACAAGGAGGTATTATCTTCCCTACTGTATATACAAGAAATAGTCTAGTCCAGCCTTAACTTCACCATCATTAAATTGGAACTGATAATCCCTTCCCTGATTGCCCATTAGGATTATAGAATAACAATGAATATCAAAGTAAGTTAGAAATTGTAAGCGATGTACACATGTGAATACAATAGTCTAGTGATTGCTGATACTTTTTTAGTGTTACTCTATGTCAAATACTATTCTGAAAATTTTACATGATTCAGTTCTGAAGGGTAGGTACTATCATCATCATCATCATTGCCATCATCATCATTTTCTGAATTGTACAGAGTTGACACTGATGGAAAAACAGATGAAGTCACTTGCTGTAGTCTACATAGTGAGCAGATATGAAATTTCAGCACAGGTAATTAGATCGTGGAATGGATGCTCTTAAATCACTACACTAGAGGCTTTCAGGAAGTCTTTTCAGGGTTGGAAAAAGTAAAGCTGTCACTGAATGACAGCTAATACAGGCTGAAAAGCTCTTTTTCCGGTAGAGCAATGACTAGTGAAAATTTACGCACATGTTCCCACACAAAACAAAACATAAAAAGACTACACAAAGGACAACAGTTAAATGAAATGAGTTGTAAGAGTCCTGAATCTATGAGGATATTAAAAAGGCAAATGAAATCACTGAGTCAGTAGAATTGGGCAGACCATGCCTCAGACAGCAACCTTCTTGATAATTGCTAATATTTGTGGAGTGAAAATGATTATAGAGTTTGTTGACCCATTTACAACAGATCAAGTAATCTTGTGGAATTGTATTTGTAGTATATACTGAGTGTTGATCCTAGCGCCTCCTACATGCTGGGCAAGCATGCTATCACTGAACTGAAGCTTCAGCCTTTATTTATTTATTTATTCATTTAATTTTGGGATAAACTTGCACTATGTTGCTTGGGTGAGCCTTAAAGCTGTGATTTTTCTTTCCTCAATCTCTAAAGTAACTGGGATTGCAGCCCTGCATCACTATGCCAAGCTGTAAACACTGTTTATGAACATTTACTCATTTAATCCTCACAGCTAATCTACACAGGAACATATGTTTGTTACTATCCACATCTCATGAAATAAATGAAGCATAGAAAGGTTACACAATAAGCCCAAGGCCTTATGGACTAGTAAATACTAGAAAAAGGATTTATAACCCACCTTGTCTGGCTCCAGAGTCCATTGTCCAGCATTGGGCAGCTCACCTCTCCTGTGATACTGGCTTACTTTGTTCACTAATATCCTTTTCTGGGGCTAATTAAGAATTGAGTGCTAACTGTATGTCAAGCATTGTGATAAAATGCATTAGAAATAAATCATGTATTTAATCTTCAAAATAACTTTAAAAATCAGGCAGAGAATATTTGCTTTTAATCTCCATTTGTCAAAAAGAAGCTGAGAATGAGAAAAGTTATTGAATTATTACTATAAGCAGAGCACCTGGGAAGTACTATATTGTCTTCTCTGTTTTGTATACAAGGAAGCTGTAGCCCAGAAGGGTTGAACAACTTAACCAGAGTTGTACAAATATTAAATAACTAGACTTTGAGCTTGAGGCCCCTATGCAGATCTCATATATTAAAGTTTTTCATTCTTGAGTGCACATGATAGTCAGCTAGGAATTTCTTTTGAAATAGTCATCTCTAATCCCTACCCAAACCGATTAAATCAGAAGAATCTTCAGGGCTGGTCTCTGGCAACTGTGTCTTGGCAAAGCTTTCTGAGGAATTCTCATGTACAGCCAGGTCTGAGAATGTTTACATTATGTAATAAGGCCTTTATTACCTATAAGTACCCTTTGCTACAATCTTCTGGGAATATAAGCTTAGGGCATTTGAGGCAGGGAACAGTGCTCAAGAAGAGGCATGAAGATGTTCACTGATAGCTCAGAAAAGGTATATACTCCTTTTTTGATTTACAGAAGTCCAGGAGTTCCACCTCTGGTGGAAGAGCAGCAGCCTGCACAGGGGATGGACTTGGAAGAAGGTCAGGTAATCCCCTGAGATGAGCTTAGATCACCTGGCTCCTGGTTAACATGTCATTTGATCTTTCACCGAATTTAATGTTTTAGCAGATTATTAACTTCTGGTTTCTGTAGTTTGTTAAGGCTGAAAGGGAGAAGGTAATCTAGCAACCAATTGCATAGCTTAGCAATAGATGTCTACACTCTATCTGCGGCAGATGTGGGAGGCTGTCTGTAGGACTGCCATGCTAGGGCTGTGAAGACAAGAGGCAAAGGCGGCTGAATAGGTGGCCATTGACAGCAAGGCAAAGGCAACTGGAGACCACTTGAATTTAGGAAAATCATTTGTTTTGGGATTTCAGGTTCCCTAACTGTTAAATAGAGCTAGTTTGTAAAATAAAATGAAATGACCAAATGAAAAAATGTCTTCATTTTTTCAATAAATAAAAACTTGAAATAAGTATTTTTTATTATTTTATTTCTTTTCTTTTTTTTTTTTTTTTTTTTTGAGACGGGGTCTCGCTTTGTGGTTCAGGTTGGCCCTGAGCTCAGCCTCAAACTTACATCACAGCAATCCTCCTGCCTCTGCCTCCTGAGTGCTGGGATTACAGGTGTGAGCCACCACGCCTGGCACTATGGAATGTGGTACTGATTGCTGCTGGGCATGAGTCTCCACACCCATTATTGTATGTGGTTGCCGGGGAATCGAACCTGGGTCCTTGAGTTTGCAAGACAGGCGCCAGAACCACTGAGCCAACTCCCCAGCCCGAATTAAGCATTATTTAATTTTATGTTTATCATTTATAGATTATTGAGACAGGGTCTCATTTTGTAGTTCAGACTGGCCCTGAACTCACTTTGTAACCCAGACTGGCCGCAGAAATCTGCCTGCCTCTGCCTCCTGAGTGCTGGGATTATAAACTTGAGCCACCATGCCCAACACTGTGGTATGTGGTACTAGGGATCGAACTCAGGACCTTGCTCCTGCCAGGCAAACACTGGAAACACTGAGCTAAACTCCCAGACCTCGAACACTTTTTCACGTATATTAGTTTCTTACTACTGGCTCAAAGCAACAAGCATTCATTATCTAATAATTCCAAAAGTAAAAATCTGAAATGGGACTCACTGCTAAAATTATGGTGTCAGCAGGATGCTATTCTTTTCAAGAGACTCTAGAGAAAATTCCATTTCCTATTTTATAATTGCTCACCTTCTAGAAGTGTTCCTTGACCCATGAATTCCTTTGCTCTTTAGAGCCATCAGCAGGTTGAGTGCCTCTCACTTTGCACTGCTCTGGCACTCTTTGGCCTCCCTCTTCCACATTTAAGTATGTTTGTGGTTTCACTGAGTCAACCTGGATAATCCAAGGTAATCTCCATATTTTAAAATTACTGATCAGAAGCCTTTCAGGAAGTCTTTTCAGGGTTGGAAAAAGTAAAGCTGTCATTGAATGACAGTTAATCCAGGTTGAAAAGCTCTTTTTCCGGTAGAGCAATGACTAGTGAAAATTTACGCACATGTTCCCACACAAAACAAAACATAAAAAGACTACACAAAGGACAACAGTTAAATGAAATGAGTTGTAAGAGTCCTGAATCTATGGGGATATGAAAAAGGCAAATGAAATCACTGAGTCAGTAGAATTGGGCATGTTCTAAGAATTGAGCAAGTGACTAAGAGATGAACATGTTTGGGGGTCCTTTATTTTGATTATCATCCCATGCTATAGTAACTATTCTAAGTACTTTACATATATCAAACCCATTTAATGTTCTGCTGAGATACAGAGTATAACCCTGTTTCCATTTTATAAAACAAAGAGACATTTGACTCAGCTACAATATATCTCTTCTGGGCACGCTCAGAGAGAAAATAAAAACACTATATTATAGTGAATACATGCATACCCACCTTTATATCAGCAGAACCCATAATAGCTCAATTTTGGAAGTGATTTAGATGAACATCAACAGAGAAATAGATATATAAAATATGGCATATATGCACAATAGAGTGTAACAGCATTAATGAAGAATAAATTGGAATCATTTGTAGGAAAATGGATGTACCTAGAGTCCATAATGATAAGTGACATAAATCAGACACAAAAGGTTAAATGTCTCATGGTTTATCTTATATGAGAGAAACAAGTTTAAATAATTTAAAGAGAAAAAGAAATGACAGATGGTTGGAAATAGGGAGATAGACTTTGGAGATGGGTATGAAATCTGAAGACAGGGGAAATGGGAGGAAGAGGAGAGGAAGGGAGAACTGTGATTAAAGGGTCAAGTTGTGATATGTATATGCACAAATTCTCCACAATAAATGTGTTCATTACATAGCACAAACATATAAAAATAAAAATAGATAATAAAATTATTATATGGTCCCCCCAGCACTGATATTTTTCCCCAAATCAAGAACTGTTATGTTTTCTTTTTCTGTTAGGAATTACATTTGGTTTGTAGAAAAAGAAATAGAATATAAAAGTACCCTATGTAAGGCAGACCTTTAATTTTTATTATTTATAATGGGTTTAGAGGTACTCTATTCGGGGCCAGTATGGTGACTTTGTTATCCATAGAACATGAGTTTCTTGTTTGAATTTTGCTCATTTTTCTTTTACTGATACCACAGGCTGTTTTTTTGTTTGGTTTGCTTTGGTTTGGTTTTTGTGGTACTGGGCATTTAACACAGGGACTCCTCACTGAACTACATACATCCCCAGACCTGTTTACATTCCTGTTCTCTTTTGAGATAGAGTGTCTCTAAGCCTCTAAGTTGTCAAGGCTGTGCTCACACAATCCTCCTGCCTCAGCCTCCAGAGGGCTGTGTTCACACGTGTGCACCACCATACACATATGTGTATGTTCTAATGAAAAGAAGCTTGTGGCTCTGATGTACACCTTCAGTTGGAAGGGTCAAATCTAGTGATGGTCGACTTGATGGCAGAGTTCTGAGGCAGAAGATTACACAGTAAGAGGCAAGGAATGCACAGGTGTCTGTCTGGCCACTCTCCCTTTACCTGTAAAGGCACTAGTTTCAATCATTGGGGTTGTACCCCAAGGACATTATTGCATTCTGATCATTTCCCAAAGACTTCAGCTCGGAACACCATAATCAGACTTTCCACCCTCTCATTCACTGTCCAATAAGCCTAGGTCAAATGTTAAACCACGTTCAAACTATAGCAACCCTTGAGATCACAAGTTGGCTGCTGGAGTTCCAAGCTGCCCTACCTCCATTGCAAATAGAGGCAAGTACACATATATTACATGCCAGCTGCTATGCTCACTTGAAGTACCTTTTGTGGAAGCCTTGCCTGACAGCTTCCACTAATTTTATTTTCCATGAATAGTAGCAAAAGAGACTGGCATATTACTACTCAGGACAATGGATTTTAATGGTAGTCTCTTTGCCATAATCATCAAGAGTGAACAATTCACCTTTTACTGTAGTCCCATGACTCTGCTTCCTCTGTCCATGGTCCTTCTAGGAGCCCTAGGAAGGGACTTTCTACCCTTTATATGAGAGAATGCAGTAAGATCTGGGGCAGGAGAAGTAAAACACAAATTTGTATAAGGACTTTGTTGGTGAGTTACACGAGAGTTATTGGAGGTTGAAAATATCTGAGAGTTACAGGGACTATGACAAACTGGAAACATATATCCACCGCCCAGCTCTCCCTCCAATTGTTTTGTCTGGGTTTTCTGATTTTTTTCCCTAAGGAATCTGTAGACCAAGGTTTACTTGTCTAATATTATATTTTGTACAGGTTGGATCAAATTTTTTCTTATCTAGGAAAAAATACACGTAGAATCAAAGCTTAGTTCACTATTTTCCTATCACTAGAGAAACAAAAAGAGCACTGCACTGAAAGGACAGGGTTCTAGTTCCATATTTACTGTATGGTCATGTGAAAGTATCTTCCTCCTTTTGGCTTCAGATTTGCCATCTGAACATTAGGATACTTGACTAGGGAATTTCTTTGGAGTCTTGAGCTCTAATTCTCTGTAATTTAAATTGTTCTTTATTTGGAGTATCTAAATGAAACATTATCTAAATCTTACATATTTCCTGCTAACATTAGAATTGCCACTTGGGCAAAATGTCTAGTCACCAATTTATTATTTACTGTCAAGATTTTCGTACATAGAATTCACTCATTGTACTCAATTAAGAATGTTAAATCTATTGAAAGTGCTATTAGCTTATTTTTTAAAGTTCAGTCAATAAGGGTATTTAGTTCAATTTGTTCTGGTAACTTTTCAGCAATATTTGTGGGAAAAATCAGGGCTTGGAAATTTAGGAAATATTTATCTGGGGGTATGTGCAGGAAGTAGAGAGCTGATGACAGCAGGCATAATATCCTGGGTGTTGAATCCAAAGCCTTGCACATGCTAGGCAAACAATCTACCACCAAGGTACATTCCTAACCCTGGAATATAAAGTTAACCAGGGCCAGAGATTACCACATACCACAATGCTAGGGTTGGTGACTCACACTTGTATGCCCAGGACTTGGGAGGCAGAGGCCGAGGGATTGCCAAGAGTTGCTAGTCTGGCTACCTAGTGAGTTCAGGGCAAGTCTAAAATATAAAGCGAGTCCTTGTCTCAAAAAAGAGTTAATTGTAAAACTAATATTTACTAAACATCTACCAGAGGCTTTAGATAAATTATATTATTTGACCTACTTGCAATATAGTTAAAGACATTATCTTTCCCATTCTACAGAGTTGAGTAGAGACTGGTAAACTTTGTCAGTGATGGGTCAGACAAATTTTTAGGCTTTGTAAGACATATTAGGTTCTTATTATATATTTTTCTTTCTTATAATAGCTCTATAAAAATGTACAAAAATGTATAGAATCAGACCCTAGGCAGGACTTGACCCACATCTTAAATATAGAAGTCCTGATCTCCACTTTTAATAACTGTATACATAGAACAAGGTACTTAGCTTCTACTGCCTCTGTTTCTTCATCTGTACAAGAGGATAATTACAGAATTTATCTCATAGTATTGTGAGAATTCACTAGGTTATTATTTGTAAGTGCTTAAGGAAATGGCTTACAAATACATATTTACTTAATAAATAAGAAAACCTAGAAGAGATGGACAAGACATGTTTAGGGAGAGAAACTTCTCTGGGGTGCCTCCAATTGCACCTTATGACAGTGAGCTCTTCCTCTACGTCTCTGACCAATGGACTAGGTTCTCCAGTGTCTCACTGTTCCATCTGCTCTGCTTTCTATTTTAAAAACCTTGGATTGCATAGCAGTTGCATGCACAAGATTGCTGACCAGTTCAGCTTAGGTCCTTGTTTCTTCTCAAGCAAGAAACTTGATACCACATTGCTTCTGTATATGCCACTCACAGAGTTAGTTAAGGAGAAAACCTTCCCTCTCCCACAAAGAATATAAACTCTCCTTGTATCAGCGTGCCATGGAGCTGGTCTTCTGAGCTGTGAAAAGAACCCATCTCAGTAGCACTTGACAAAATTGGCCACTTTTCTCTCTTTGGAACTCTTTTTCCCTTGACTTACCGGACACCATACTTTAGAAGTTTTACTCATATGTTACTGATTGTCCTTTGCTATTTTCTCCTTATCTCTTCAGCCTCTTAATGTTGCAAGATCCAGGGTTTAGGGCCGGGGAGTTAGCTCAGTGGTTCTGTCTTGCAAGCGCAAGGACCCCGGTTTGATCCCCCGGTAACCACACACCATACTGGGCATGGAGACTCACGCCCAGCAGCAACCAGTACCACATACCACAGTGCCGGGCGTAGTGGCTCACACCTGTAATCCCGGCACTCAGGAGGCAGAGGCAGGAGGATTGCTGTGATGTGAATTGGAGGCTGAGCTCAGGGCCAGCCTGAACCACAAAGCGAAACCCTGTCTCAAAAAACCTAAAAAAAAAAAAAAAAAAAAAAAAAAAAAAAATCCAGGGTTCAGTTATTGGACCTCTTCTCCATTTGTGTTTCCTTCTTTAATGACTACATCTAGCATAATGGTTTTAAACGACATTTATTCATTAACAATCCCGAATTCTCCTTCTTGGCCTTCTTTTTCAACACATACATCTGTATATTTAACATTTCTTTTGGATAACTAATGGGCATTTCAAATTTACTGCGTCCTAAACTGAACTCCTGAGATTAAAACAAAATAAAACCCATATCTGCTTTTCACTGATTCTTAATTCAGTTTAAAACAATTTCCAGATGCTTCCTTCCAGATACTCAGAGCAAAGTCCTTAATGACTCATTCTATCTCACATCTTATATCCAGTTTTTTAGGAAATCCTTCTGGTTTCATCTTTGAAACACTTAGAGTTGGTTGCTTCTCATCACGTCCCATCTTATCGTCGTTTTCTAAACCACCATGATCTTGCATTAGGAATTCTACATTATCCCGTGGCCTCATTACCTTTCTGTTTCCTCCTTCCTAAACTTCTTACAGTCAATTCTCTATACAGTCACCAAAATGAGTGTATTAAATCTTAAGTCAGATCATATTACGTGTCACTCTTCTGCTCAATATGCTTTTGCTGACTCTCTTGTCACTGAGAGCAAGAGCTTAATCTTCATAATGCTCTCTAAGATCCTATATGATTAGGGCTCCATTTCCTCTGTGACCTCATGTCCTATTACTGTATCGATTGTCAATTCCCACACTGACCCCCCATTCTCCTTTAAATTCACCAAGTACACCCAACATTATGGCTTTGCTGGATATTCCTTTTACCTAGAATATGTGGTCTTCATCAGTTTGACAACATCCTCCACCATCACTAAGGGTGAAATCTCTGAAATCTCCTCAGTCGTACTCTTACCTTCACTCCATAGCTAATCACTATCAGAGCTAATATTTGGCAGGTATTATCTAAAGGCATTATGTACAGTCCTTTGTTAGCTTTGTAGCAATTTTTCATATAGGTGCTATTATTATTTTTAGAAATAATTTTGAGAAAACTGTGATCCAAAGAGGTAAAATAACTAGTTCAAAATAAAGAGCAAAATAAAAGATAGATAATATGAATTGAGGAGATCTTTTTAAAATGAAAATGGAAACAAGAGATGGAGGGAAAAGAAAGCCAAGAAATGTGAAGGATTTAAAAAGAAAATTTAAGAAAAATGAAAATAGGGAATTTGCAAAGAGGAAGGGAAGCAAGAGTTGGATGGATGTGGGAGAGATGGTAGAGGAAGGGGGTAAAAAGAATTAAGATGTATTATGTAAGTGTACAAACTGCCCCATGATAAATGAACTAATTATGTTCTGCAAAAGTGTACTAACAAATTGAAAAAATTGTAGGGAACAGGGGAAGGAGAAGTTCTTGTCTGTCCTCTTTCCCAATATACTCCTTCTGCACAGTTTCCACAACATACTAAGATAAGGAAGCATGAATGGATGAATGGCTCCTGCTCTATGATGGAGAAGGAAGAGAAGGCAGTTAATCACAAACAGAGCAGATGGTGCTGTTGCCATAGCATACAGATCACAGAACTTTAGATCCTGGAAGGACCTTAGAATCCTGCTATAAGAATGTCTTTCCAGGAGGAGAGGAAGATGTTGGAATTGAGCAAAAAGGAAGCCTTTACGAAGTCTCAGCCTTGACTTCTTGAGTCCACCTTTTCTCTATCTTTCTTTCCCACTCTTTCCCTTCCTTTATTTTTCTTTCCCTTGTCTCCTTTCTCCTCAGAAACCATTGTATTCTTTCTTTTCATACCATTTTATCCATCATTCTCTTCCTTCTTTCTCTTCTTTTCCTTTGCATTAGCCTTTTTTTTCCACTTCTTTCTTTCCCTCCATCTCGTCTCTGTTATCTCCCCTGACTCTCTCAGCTCTTAGCCAGCAAGACAAATTGCATTTGAGATTGGGAGTCAGTATCTGAAAACAAAGATGCGATCCAAGCCATCCCAAGTCAGATAGAGTGGCTGAGAGACTGAAAAATCTTCACTTCCCAATAAATGAAAGATGCCTTGCTGGCTTTCTTTATACTGTATTTTTCTGTTCCAGGCTTCACTGACCACAGAATTCTCTTCTTGTCTCCTCAACATCTTCCTAGAGAAGGACTTAGTAGGCCTACTGAACAGAAAGTTTAGCAATTTTCTCTGTATGGTGAAGGTCAGTGTAAGCTGGGGCCACAGGCCAGAGCTCTCACCTTCTCACCTCTTTCTTGTTCCTCTGGTCCATCCCTTATTGCTGTGTGTCACATGGATCAGCAGCACACCTAGGAAACTGCTGGAAATACAGTACCTCAAGCCCTACCCCAAGTCAGAATCTTCATTTTAACAAGGATATTCAAGAACATTTAAGTTTACAAAGCACTGATCAGCGAGGTGTAGTGGCTTGTGCCTGTAATCCCAGTCACTAAGGAGTCTGAGGTAGGGGGTTCACAAGTTCACGTACCACTTAGGAAACTTAGTGAGAGCCTGTCTGAAACTTAAGAAGCACTCCTCTGCAGAGACCACGTTTCTCATGTGTGGTCACAGTCATTCCTAGAGTAACCTATCCTAGAAATGTGGAAGAATAAAGAAGCTGAGAGTCAGAGTGCCCTTGGTGGCAGGGATCACTATTCAGAAACCTTCAGTGACCAGTAGACAGAGATTCTGGCTCTAAGGGGACCAGCTGCCACTCATCTCTGGCTGGCTGCTGTTAGGCAAGTATACCATTTTAGGGCTGCCAGACCTTTCAGTGTTTTAAGAAAAGCTCAGGTGCAGATTTTTAGATAAAATATCATAGTTTAACCTCCATCAAATGTTTAAAACATTGTGGTGAACAAATAAGTCAGGTTGGCTGTCCGGACATTTTGGTTATAGCTTCTCATGTCTGGGTGGATATGATTTTTAGAAGCAGGGATCATTTAGTCCATCACAATCTTATATGGAAGCTCTCCCTATTTACCTTCCCATATGTTCTCTAGAAGAAGATGGAATATGTAGCCTCTGCAGGACTCTCACTACCCAGTACACAAGTGCAGGCCAAAAAGCCTTGAGACAACATGCACACCATTTAACAGGCAAAGAGATTGATTAGATTGTCAAGGTTACACAATAGTCACATGACTTTTATCCCAGGGATCTTCTCAAATGGGTTCACTAGTCTCTTTATGTGGTGCTCTAGCAAGCCTTCTGTCACTGAAGGATTCATTCTACAGCATCTCTGACAGGTATTTTCTAGATATTGTTTGAATGTTTTCTGTGATGGAACTCATAAAGGATGGATATTAACCCATGACTTTGACATGTCTGGGAATCTTTGACCAAGTACAATAATATCTGTGGGCTTTGCAAATCATGAATCCACAGAAATTGATGGAGGTTAAATACGTTCATCTAATTAAAAGTATTCATTGTTATTTCAACTCCTGCCTTTTTCTTGAAAGTGGGTGGTAGGCTGGAGAGCAAACTCCTTCATAGACAGGAAGCTAAAGGTGAGTATATCGTATAGGAGAAAGAGAAAAGGAAAAGGTGGATGCTAAGAAGTGAAGTTATTTCACTTATACAATACAGTAGAAAGCCTGTGGTGAGCTCAGAGAAGGATCAAGTAATTTATCTGGCTAGTCCCTTAGGATAAAGCTGGAGAGGCCTAAGGGAGAATGTTGAGCTGAGTTCTCTACATTCCAGGGTGAAACTTTCTTCAGCAGTCTGATGGGCAACATCTTATCTTGTCTTCAGGTTCTGCCTACTTGGCCTGAAGGAAAACAAAAGTAATTACTTTCTCTTTGTTCTTCTCTGGATGCTTGATGCTACTCCATAAGCTTGCCTTCAGTGCCTCTGGAGTTCTCTGCTTATTTTCTCTTACCTAAGTCTGCATATTCAGACAGCTGCTTGAGAAAGTGGAGGAAAGTAACTTAGTCATCATGGACTAATTGTTACTCTGGAAACTTAGGAAGGAGGAATTATATTCTCAAGGCAGTGACTGATGACCTGATGTTCCAATAGAGCAAGTGAGAGCCCACATGCCCAATAAATTTACCCAAATCAAGAACCTGGCTGTCCTCAGCCTCTCTGCCTATTTTACTTCCAAATATAGATGAAAATGTTTCCTATTTATCTTTGTGCGGTTATCTTAATGGCTCTAATACAGTGCCAAGAGTATAATCTAGAACTGTGCTTTCTACACTACAACATGCATATGAATCACTGAAGATCTTGTAAGAGTTTTGATGGTGAGTGGATAGGTCTTGGTTCATCTATGAGCCTGCATTTCTGATAATCTCCCAAATAATGGACATTGCTGGTCTGATGCTCACATTTTGACTAGTAGCAAGGGGCTAGATAACCTTGAAAATCCATTTAGTTGGATTTTTCTTTTCAAAGGCCAACATTATTTGTGTACCTTTACACTTTTCATTGCACTGGAATCTTGCTTTATTTATTTATTTTTAGGTTTCTAGGGATAGCTATTGTTTCTGATGTCTTCCTTTTCTTCCCTCACCACCCTGACACCTTGAAGCATGAGCTATTTTTCTTTGCCACCTGTTATTTCCTTCTTTTTGGCTTCACTTTCTGACTTTCTGACTTCGCCCGATTCTTTGACATCATCTCTCACCAGTAGCACATTTCATTATACTCTGCCACACTGGCCTTTTCTTGCCCCTTGTACTTGTCAGTTTCACTTCCATTTCTGGGCTTTGTTCTGTTGTTCCCTTTTGTTTGAAATTATCTCTGTGTATATCTCAGCACGACTGGCTTCTTATAATTCCGATGTCAAGTTAGACATTATTGTTATTTCAACTCCTGTCTTTTTCTTGAAAGTGTGTGGTAGGCTGGAGAGCAAACTCACAGACAAGAAGCTAAAGGTAAACAAGTGGTATAGGAGAAAGAGAAGAGGAAAGGGTCTTCAGAGAGAACTTCCTTGGTTACTTACATAAACCTGTCTCTCTCTCTCTCTCTCCTAGTTACTATCCACTGTATTATACAGTTTAGAATTTTCATGATAATTTTTTCAGTATCTAATATTAACTTATTTTTGGTCTTTGGGCTCAGTGTCCAAATCACTTCATGAGCATATAAACTTCTTGAGGATAGAGAGAGTCTGTCCTATTTGCTGTTTTATCCTAGCATATAAAGCTGGCACAATATAGCTTCTTGACATATATATATAATTCTTAGGTGACAGTCTGTTTTTCTGGGTATTATTTTTCTTTGAAGACTAGAGCTCTTCATCTATTATTTATCTTCATTCTTTCTCCTGATTCCTGACCTCAATATCCCTATAGATGGCCTCTTCAACTCTGACTTCACCTGCTTAAACCCTATTCTTCACTACATGAAGCCTGAAAATCCCTGTGATAACATCACATATCTTGTCATCACTAGTAACTGACTGGATTTTGGAATTTCAAATTCAAGTATTTCCTCTTTGATCACTATATCTTATTCTCTAGTTCCCTTTGGCATCTCTCCAATAATTCTCCCATGTTATCAAGATCTTTAATGCATTGACCTTATCAATCTATTGACCCTACACATTACTCAGCACTCCTCCTCATGTCTTCATTTCCTTTATGTCCAGCTTGAATTCCCTTCTCTACTATTATAGTCACCCCATTGAAAATGCCTGAAACTCTATTGTCCATTTCTTTTACCATAGTATTTCATTGGCAAATATCTCCCAGATTCCACTCTGCCACCTATTTTCTCCATATCTGTGAGTGAACAGTAAAATGGACTGATAAGTTCTATAGCTGGGGTTATTTATTTTGTTTTCCTAAATGCCTCAATTAGGTGCTTCATACCTCTTTCAAACTCTACTACATGTCCCTGTTGTATTTGCTTTTCCAATTTCTCTAGGACAGTGGTTGTCAACCATAGTTACATATTAGAATCATCTAGGAGCTTTGAAAGATCCTGATACCAAAAACTTAGGGTCATCTACAATTCTTGCTTTCATAGTCTCACATTCCACATCCAGGCTACCAGTGAGCTCTGTTGTTTATATCTCTAAAATATATTTCAAATATTCTCAACCTCTGTCCATCATATTAATTGTTCTCTTAGTCCAATTCACCATCCTCTCTCCCCTGGATCACAACAGCTTCTAGCTCCTGTGTCCCTGTCAATCTACGTGTTGCTTAGCAGCTTAAAAGGCATTTAAAAATATAAATCAAATAAATTGCTCAGCTGAAAAATCCTGAATTGCCTCTCCTCTGTTTACGGTATTGTTAGAATATATCTAAATTATTTTTCTATGGCCCCAAGGTTTTATATAACCTAGCTTCTGCCAACTTTATTTCCTAATATTTTCCACTTTTTCCTCTAGGCTTCAGCCTCTTTGTGTACAGTACTATTCAATTCTTTCAACTTTTGAACTTTCTGTTTTCTATGCTTGGAATACATTCATCTTACCTTGTACACTACTGACTCACTTTAGGCTTTTCGGCCTCCACTTAAATACAATGTTTTTGAAAAACATTTCCTATCTATCTTCTTGTTTTCTTCCTACAGAATTACGCTTTCCTTTCACTTTCGTAGCACTTATCACCATATGTATTAATATATTTATCTACATCATTTACTTTCCTATTTAATACAAATGAGGACATGAACTGTGTCTGTCATGTTCACTGCTATAATATCAGGATTTACACTGCACTGCACACATAGTAAATACATTTATTGAATTTATGAGTGGGTAACATAGATAGTAAATATAGGTAGTAATATATAAAATATTGATTTGTTAAAACAACACAGATCATAATTTAGATGTTAGCCTACGGTTACTAATATTAGAATTATAGTAGTTTGTGCTTTTAGTTTTACTCCTTTTCACTGTTATTCTCTATCTGCTACTTAAAACCAAGGGTTGGAGGTTTTATTCATGCTGAGCCACTAGCTTACTTGGTGGCTTTGGCGGTTTCTTCCATTCTATATAGCTATTATACCATCAATAAAATGAGAACGATAAAAAGATCATCTTTAACAATTTTGTCCACCCTAACCTGAAGCTCATATCAGGGAGGAAATTATAAAGATCAGAGCAGAAAGTAATGCAATGGAGACTATGAATATTAAAGTCAATGAACCAAAAAGTTCGTTCTTTGAAAGAATAAATAAAATTTACAAACCTTTAACCGACTTTACCCAAAAAAAGAAAGAAAAGGCTCAAATCGATGTAATTAAGAAAAAATGTGAAATTACAACAGATCAAGCAGAAAACCAGAGGATCATTAACAGCTACTTTGAGAAGCTTATCCCAGTTAGATGGAAAACACAGAAGAAGTGGACAGATTCCTAGAGGCATATGAATTACCAAAGTTAAACCAAGAGAATATGAAAATTCTATCAATTCCCTCAATATCAATCAGGGAAATAGAAAACATAATTGAAAACTTACCAATCAAGAAAAGCCTA
>PVIR01002107.1:42943-108181 GCA_004026965.1 Petromus typicus
ACTGGGTGTGGAGACCCACACCCAGCAGCAACCAGTACCACATACCACAGTGCCGGGCGTGGTGGCTCACGCCTGTAATCCCAGCACTCGGGAGGCAGAGGCAGGAGGATTGTGATGTGAGTTTGAGGCTGAGCTCAGGGCCAGCCTAAACCACAAAGCGAGACCCTGTCTCCAAAAACCTAAAAAAAAAAAAAAAAAAGAAAAGCCTAGATCCTGATGGCTTCACTGCTGAATCTGACAATAAATTTAGAGAACAGCTAATGCCACTGCTTCTCAAACTTGTTAATGAAATTGAAAGGGAAGCAACACTCCTAATTTATTTCTGGATACAAACATCACTTGATTCCAAAAGCAGAGATAGACTCAACACACATAAATCAATAAATGCAATACACTATATTAAAAAAGTCAAAGACAAACTATATATGACCATCTCAATAGGTGTAATAAAAAATGTTTGACAAAATCCAACACCCGTTCATAATAGAAACTCTACAGAAAATTAGAATAGATTGTTTTTATCTTAACCTGATGAAAGCTATTTATGAGAGACCAATAGCCAGCATCACACTAACTGGTAACAAATTAAAAGCTTTCATGCTAAAATCAGGAACAAAAGAAAGATGTTCACTATCACTATTCATGTTAAATATAGTCTGGAAACATATACCACAGCAATGACACAAGAAAAACAAATAAAAGGAATTAAGATAGGAAAATAAGTGAAACTGTCATTATTTATAGATGGCATGATGCTTTATATGAAAGACCTCAAAAGCTCCCCCAAAGGACTTTTAGACTTGATAAGAAAATTCAGAATAGCTGGATACCCAAATATCAATATCTTTTTTGTACCTGAGTGATAGATTCATCAAGAGAGAAATTAAGGAAACAATTCCTTTCACAATAACATTCAAAAATAAAATATCTAGGAATCAATCTAACAAAGAAACTAAAAGGCCTCTACTTTGAAAACTACAGTATTCTGAAAACAGAAATTGAAAAGGATATCAGAAAATGGAAGGATATTTGTTGTTCTTGAGTAAAAGAGCCAACACAGTGAAATTAGCTGTACTTCCCAAACTGCTATATAGATTCAATGCAATCCTGACTGAAATTCTAGTAGTAACCTCACAGAAATAGAGAAAATAATTCAAAAATTTATTTGGAACCAGAAGAGACTTAAATCATCAAAAGAAATTCTAATCTGCAAGGACAGGGCAGAGGGTATCACAATCCCCAACTAGAAAGCATACTAGAAAGCCACTCTGATAAAAAGCAGCATAGCATTGCCAAAGAAATAGACCTGAGGACCAGTGGAACAGGTTAGAAGATGCTGAAACAGCTCCAGACATATTAATTCACCTCATCTTTGACAAAGGAGCCAAATACCCTCACTGGAGGACAGATAGCCTCCTTAACAAGTGGTATTGGAAACACTGAGCTTGAACCTGCCACAAATTAAAAGTAGCTTCATATCTCTTACCATGCACTAAACTATACCAAAATGGATCAAAGGTCTAGATATTAAAACATAAACTACTAAACCTGCCAGAAATGTTGGCAGGGCTGTGGGGAGAAGGGAACCATTCTCCACTTTTGGGGGGAGTGTAGATTGGTGCAATCACTGTGGAAATCAGTGTGGAGATTCCTCGAAAAACTAAGATGAAGAGTCCCATTTGACTCTGCTATATCCCTGCTGGATATCTTCCCAAAAGAATTAACAACATTACACCACAATGATATATGCACACTCATGTTTGTAGCAGCACAGTTTGTAATAGCTAAATCCTAGAAAGAGATCAAATGCCCGTCAACTGGTGACTGGACAAAAAAATGTGCTTTTTAAAATAAAACAGTACCACTCAGTCATAAAACTGACAAACTATGGACATTTACAGCTAAATGTACCCTCCTTGAGGCCATACTCAAGTGAAATATATAGGAAACACGTGTAAATACTAGATTTACACTGAAAGTGTTAACGAAGACTAAAATGTACCATAAATAATGTGAAGAAGGATGAAAAGGTTCGAAGAGGAAGGGGAATGAAGGGGTGGAAAGTAGATAAAGAAAAAATGAGAAAAAACCAAAAATCTGGAAATAAAGCTTTTTTTTAGAAAGGAGGTATGGAGGAGATGAACAGAGAGAGGAAGAGTGGAATAAACAGGAACCAAGATATAGAGTGTTTAGGTACAAATTCCCGATGATGAATGTGATCATAATGTATACTTAAGATGTATCAATAAACTTAAGGGGAAAATCTTTTGTCATATCTGATATCTATGGATCAGTGATTGCTTAAATGTCTATATACAGAAGTGAAGAAAATGAGATGTAGAAAAGCTGGGTACTTGTCTCAGGCTACCCATCAATAGTAAATCAAGCCCTTGACTCAACTCTTGACAAAGCCAGAGGAAGAACAGATAAGAGTCAGGTTGAGCTTATACGTCTGTCCTCAGAGGCCCTTATCTGGGGTCCCTGAATCAATATTGACCAACATAAAAAAGATGTGCCAGAGTGGGATCATAAGATTACCTTATTTTCCCGTGATACTCATGGTTAAGGAAGACAGTATTTGTCCTTTGCTCACAGAAAGCTAGAACTGGACAAGATATCAAATAGGTCTTGAGCTGGATCACAAAGCTTCAATGAGAAGATCTAGAATACAGAGATTGTGGAAATTCCAAATTTCTATTATTTTGTCCTGAGTGCTGACTGTTGCAAGGCACTGTACTAAGTTATTTCCTTAGATAAATTAATCAAGTCTTTATAACAATCTTGATAGCATGCTCACAGATGAAGTGCTGTGACACAGTGAATTAAAAATCTCTGTTGATGTGATCATCCCAATAATTCAATAAAAATAATTCTAACTCCATAGTCTAAACCTTACTTATTACATTATTTCACCTCTAATTGTTCACCTAACACTAGGCAAATAGGTTCTCTAGATACACTGAATTTTTAACTTTTCTGTATTATATCTTTTTTTGTTAGTGTACACGAGTTATATACCTGCTCATGGGCTTAATTTTGGCAGATCTGTACAAGCGCATAACAAACTTCGGTCATTTTCATCGCTTATCATACCCTTCCCCACTTTCTTCCTCTATATTACACTTTACTGGGTTTCATTGAGTATAATCTACTAGTTTAATGGCATTTAATTAGGACTCTAAATTGACACTCATTTTTCTGCAGGAGTCTCTAGGTATATGTATGATGTATAATATAAAAATAGTGGTAATTTTTAACTTTTAAAAAATAGTACAGTAAAAGACACATTACCATTAATTACTTTCAAATACTCCCCCTTGCTTCAAACATATTCCGTCATTCTTGCCACTTTCTGAAGCAGTTTTAGATAATTGTGCTTTCCCTGAGTTTTTACCTGTGTCTACATTTCCTCATTTTAGAAGATCCGTAGTGTCTCTGGTTGCAGTGTCCTTAGTTGACTCTTTGTATTTTAGTTGCACTGATACAGTGTCCTGAGTTGATTCAAAATGTTTACCTTTCACAGTCCTTTTGATTTGAGGGAAGAAGTGAAAGTTATAATACTATATCAGGTAAATAAGATGAATGATGACAAACTGTATTTTTTTTATGAGCCGGCCTTTCCTTTGGATGGCACTTGGCAGCATCGTTCGCTGTATTTTTGATCATACCTTCGTAAAAACGCACTTTCAGTACTTCAAAAAGTAGCAAAAATGTTGGTACAAGTGTGTTCAGAACATGTAGGAATATTTTAAGAAAGACACAATTACAATGTGTCTTTTACTATATTCAATATTTAAAATTTAAGCATTCCTGTGCAGTTTGAATACATCTTGTATTAAACCTGGCCCATTTGCTTTCAGATCCATTCTCCACTCTTCTGAAAATTACATCTATTAAGCTCACTTACTCTCTTACTTCTTTTCTCCAATGAGAAACGCTTTCAGGAAATTAACAGGCAGAAAGAAGGAAGATGCTAAGGTACTTTCTCAACTACCTGTGATAGTTTTCATCCTCCACGGCTCCAGCTTTGGTTGAGTAAGTCTTCCATTCATGATGCCTGCCTCTAATAGGCTGCTTTACTATGCTTGTAGCATCTGAAATGGCAGCACCAGTTTTGGGTTCAAATTACCTTACCTTCTCCCACTATCCATCCATCTCTAAGAATGGTAGCACCTTTCTATGACTGTCAAATACTGTTGTTCCTCATCAGCTCCTATTTGGTTTCATTGTTATGCAAATGTGATGTGCTCCCAGAATTAGATTTTATTGGCTTAAACCAAGATCCAGGGGAGAAATCTAGGGTAGTTGCTGATTTCCTAATTGTTATATTTTATATAATTCCAGAATATTCATGTTGGAAAGGAAAAGTGTGGTATGAATTAACCTGAAAAATAGAATTAACTCCAAGGTCCTGAATTAACTCCAAAGTCCTGTAGTCTGTAATAAATGATTATTGTAAGCACATATTTTCTTGCTAGCACTGCCAAGAACTAACTCCCTATGTAACCTATTAGTACTGCCAAGAACATAGCTCCCTATCTAACTTGTTAATGCCTCCAAGGACATACTTTGTTATACTACCTATATGCCCAGGATTTGAACCCATCCTGGAATGTAATCTGTAGGATATATTTCCGATACATGTCTAGTCTCAGGCCATCAGGTACCTCCCGGACACTTGGTGCTATGGTGATGACTGACATAAGGGTTTCCAACTTTTCCTCTGTGCCACTCTGACCTGCTGCTGCAGGAACAGAAATACCAGCCCAGAATAATGTTGGCCAAGAATAGCTTTGTTCTTTGAGTCCAAACAAATTCCTCCTTGGTTGATCCTGTCCTGAACTGATACTCCAAATATGTGTCTCCCTTATCTAATTGACTGACCTTACCCTGAACTGAGGTATCCTACGTTGAGTTTAAACTTGCTACAGACCAATCAATACTAATATAATATGCAACTAATCATATATGGATAAAGTAAACTGTAACCAATCAGTTGACAACAAGCATTCTACTTCTGTAATCCACGCTTGCCTGTATACTGTGAACACTGACAGAAGTCGGGCCTGATATCTTTATTCTGAAGTGGGGTCATGCCCATTGCAACCTTAAATAAATCGATCTCCTCTTTATTCTTAGACTCTACTCGTCATTCTTGACTCAATGTCTTGCCTTTGTTGCAACAATGTCATATAAATTGGCTTACATGCTTCAGAACATAGTATCTATCTTACATATTTACTTATTTTTTCTTTTTATCTCTTTTAAGTTCCAGGAAGGACCTTGTCTTCTATCTATCCTGATGCTTAGCAGATAGGCACCATATATTGTTAACTAAAAGCACACATCACAAAATCCAAGTTTTTATTTGCCATCTCCTGTGTACCAATAGTTATTGTAGAATACACCAAGGTGAGTAAATCAGGACCTGGAGGCTTTCCTAGAAAGCTTCCTATAGTTGGTTTGGCCAGTGCCATCTCTTAAAGAGTCATATAGTTTGAATAGGCTCTTGGCCAGGAAAGATGCATTCAAGATGTTTAAAGAATGAAGTCCCAGAGGTGGGAAAGTGATTTGCCTAGACAACCAGCCTTGAGAGGCTTGAGAGGAAGTTGAAAGAACGCCCAAGGCAGCATCCCCTTTGATTCAGAAATCCCTCATTAAACAGCCATTCAGCTTCACCTCACATGGTTGGGAACTGACCAGGGCTTCAATCTTTGTCCAGCTCTATGTGGGCAAAATAATGAGTTGTGAGAAGTGGGGAGGTTTTGCTAAGAAGCAGAGAGGACAGTAGGGCTGTGCGCATACGATGCCAGTGATGGCTTCATGCCAGTCATGTCCAGGAATTTATTTCTGATATCGTATTTTAATTTCCTTTTGCTATTATTGCTATCACTGTTTTTGCAATTCCCTCCTTGACTAAGGCAGGAATTTTGGATTCTTGTCTTGTTTTATTGTGCTACATGAATATCATCTGTTCAACCTCTTGGGATTCAGTGTCACGTCTTCAATAAGGAGTTCATTAACACTCTCTTGTATCCACTTCACAGTACAATTAGCCATTGTTAGCATTATGTGGAATAATTCTGTGAATGTGACTGACAACGTGAAATCTCAGCAGATGCAAATAGGCCAGCCTGGGTTGTGTTGCCTACAGTGGAGGGCATCATGAGAAGTCGAGCTGTCCCTGTTTGCCCACTTGCTGATGTCCATTTGACTCATTTTTCAGCTAAATAAACAAATGTAAAATTCATCCATCGTCAGACTACCTTTCATGTTCTTGATTTATGACAGAAAAAAGCCTGGCGTAGTGTGTGTGTGTGTGTGTGTGTGTGTGTGTGTGTGTGTGTGTGTGTAGAAGGGGGGGTGGGAAATTTGGCAAACAGCAGAAGATAAAGTCAAAGCTTTATCGTTTTCATATGATTTTATACACATGGATTCCCTTTTCCAGATCTCCATTTACTTATCTGTAAAGTGGGAATATTAATGCCTGTTTCTGCAGGACTTTTTAATAACACAGATTAAAAAAAATCTAAAGCCTGCACACTCTAATAAGGGAGACCCCAGGAGATTATACAGAGGGAGAACTTGAGGGAAAGAAACAGAGTAGTGGCATGGTTTTACAGAGAGAGAGAGAGGATCTTATTCAGAGATTGGCTCGACACCTTTTGCAGTTTGCAATAGGACTTTCCCCTGATTCAACACAAATGGGAAGCCCCACAAATAAAGAGCATCTAACACCGGTGCAGAAGAGGACAGGCAGCGGTAGCTGCTGCCTTCTCCCTGTGGGGAGTCTTCACTCCCCCTCTCGGCCGGCACCCTACCTCCAGTTCTCAAGTCTTGATCAGGGATAAAGGCAGTCCCCAGGGACCCACTCCCCAGCCCGCGTGCTTCTCGCGGGCAAGCAGCCCCCCACCCCCAACAGCAGGGCGGAGAGGCAGAGCCTGTCTGCAGGCATGAAACAACCCGACTGAAGGCAAGGTCAGGGCGGAGGGGATTGGGCTGTAGGGTTGTGGAGGAGGGGAGGCAGAGGGGGCGCTGGGGCTCTCTTTCCCTTCAGCCCTGCCTTCCTAGCCAGCCCGCGACAACCCGCGCCAGGAACCGGGCCTCAGAGAAGCCGGACTTCCCGGGCACCATGCAGTGGATTAGGGGCGGATCAGGAATGGTGAGTGCACGTTTCCCTGGCTTCCCCTGCTTGAGCCTTAGTCCCCTAGCCCCACCTCCAGTCCTTCCAACCAGCGTCTAAGGAGCGACCCCCCTCACCTCTGCCCACCGCCCTTGCCGCCATCCTTGAGATACCAATGAGCTTGCTGTGGCCATTTTAAGAGCTCCGCAGGCCCGCGGGCCTAGGCTAGCCCCCTCCCTTCCCCCTCTGCATTTCTGCTGCCCTCTGAGATTGTGGTGAAATGGGGGTGGGAGCTAGAGGAGACGTCCTGGAATAGCTCAGGAGTCACCTGGGAGGTCAAAGAGACAAGGGGGCCTCAGAGGGGCTCTCTGAGAGCAGTAAATCTCAAGAGAGGCAGGCAGGCTGCTAAAGGGTTGAGGGAGCAATTAGAAAGCCTGGGTTATGGAGAGGGTCTTTGGGGAGCTGCACATAACCCACCCTTGCTACTAGGCTCCGTGAACCTCCTGATTGTGGCCAGTCTGAGTTTAAGGACTGGGAGAAGCTGCCTGCCAGAGCTCTTCAACCCTTCCTTCCTAAGGCTGGGGTCACCCTGTCCTTACTTGGGGCTTTGTGATAGCTGCGGAAACCCTCATCCTAAGCCACATCCAACTAGCAGAGCCCCCTGCCCCGTGTGTTCTTGTGTGTGTTCAGCATCATCCTCCTATTGCATGCTGTGGTGCTCTTTTTTCTACCTGGAGACCTTGGAATGACTTCCCTTTGCAGAGAGGAAGTGGTGCCTGCATCTTGATGCTTCGCTGACTGAAGCCTGGTCAGGTGCTCTGGGGAGTGAGAGGCCATAGTGACTTTGTCCTCAGACAGCAGACATAGACAAGAAGATCTTGGAGGGCAGCTGAGTTGAGTCAGTAGGTACTGGTCTCAGTGACAGCCCATGCTTCTGCATTGTCACCCACAACCTGTAGCTGACACAATGTAACCTGAAGTGATTGGGCAAAAATTGATATTTAACTCCTTTTTGCTCTTATTCTGAAAGAGGGGAGGGAATATGGTGTGAGATTTTATTAAGAGAAACTGTCCTTTTCTCTTCCTTGGGGTTTGTCTCAGGGTTTCTGTTTCACTGATTCTTAAAAGCATCAACTTTATGTGTCTAAAGGCAAGGGCTTCAAAAGACCCTTCTTCCCACACTCACTCTATCTCAGGAGTCACATTAAGGCTACATTAAACACTGGTAGAATCAGAAAAGATTAGAGCAGGTAAAAATATTAAGAGTCTTAGTGGTCCCACCAGGAAAACTGGCACCTGGAAAATGAGGAAGACTTGTTCAAGGCTATAAACATTTGGAGTCTAGCACCTGCCTCTAGACCTTCCTACTGTCTTTTGCCCTTGCTTCACAGAATGAACTGTTCCCACAGTTCTAAGAGAAGCAGAAATGCACAAAGTAGTCATCATCTTAGGGGGAAAAAAACCTTCTTCACATATGAACAAATACCATAAAAATTGCCTTAAAAATCCCATGGCCGTGTTGGCACTTCTGACCCCTGAGTGACAGCGAGACTTTCCTCCTCTCTCACATCTATTGTAGTACATTAGCGCCTCTGAACCGCCTACTGACAACATATTAAATTAATGGAGAAATTTGAAATTTTGCCAGTTGTATGTGAGAGAGAGAACAGAGTGGCAGACATCTTGTGAAGACTAACAAATTAAAGATTAATTGATGGGGAAAATCTCATTATTTTTTTAAATAGTACTAAGGATTGAGCCCAGGGCCTTCAGACTGAGTTGTCTCTATTCCTTGTATTTTTGATGCAGGTCTGACTAAGTCACTATGTTGTGCAGACTGTGGAGAACCCTCAGCTTATCAGAGCCCTGTAATTACAGGCAGGCACCATGATGCCCAGCTTCATTATTATGTTTTTTGAGAATTGAAGCAGTATTATATGTTGAAAGCATTAGTTAGAATTTTACAGAATTCAAAGAGCAGGAATAGTAAACTAATTTAGCCTGAGAGTCAGGAAACCTCTCATCTTAGCCTAAAGATTCAGTGTTTGGTGAAAATGTTTTGGGTTTCAGATTTCTAAATACCTTTAAATGAGGCTATTCAGGGCCACCAGAATTCTTTCCAGGTCTGAGTTTCTAAGATTCCTAGGGGTAAGAGTTAGATAAAAGTTAACTGGTAGATTCTTAGGAAAAATAAGGAGTGTATATTTTGTCATCACTTTGTAACGTGTCTGGTCAAGAAGTCTTCCCTCTGTTCATTCACTTGCAAGACACTTAAAATATATATGAGTTTTTTATTATAACTAGATTTCCTTTCAGAACGTTGACTATTGTAACATTTCAGTTGTGACATGTTACTGATATTCCTTGAATATAAAGCATTATTCAAGATTTTACAGAATAAAATCTCTCTTGATAGAGGGTGTTACACTGTGAGTTGGTAGACAGAGGATGTTAAACTGAGTTCACATCGATAAATTGTACAGGATATTTATTCATAGCATCTGATTCCAAAGCTAGTTTATACTGGGCTAGGCGCTGTGTTGAGAGCGGAAAGAACATTTCTGAGAGTCATAAGTCTCAGGTTCACGGCTACTTTTAGTACACTGCATTAAATGTTGGCAAAATCTCTTTCACTCAGTATTCTCATCCCAAAAATGGAAACAGTGCCTTATATTATAGGTACTTTGAAGTCATTAATTTATTTAAAAAATAGAGTATCCAGTATGAATTGGCATGGATGGTGGAAATGAGATAACAATGAACAGCAACAACAAATCATTATTCTCAGGGAGCTTACATGGTAGGATGTGGAGAAACACTAAACAGTCACCCATGCAAGTATACAATATGCCAAGGTGTGCTAAACACTAAGGAAAATATGCTGGTAAGACAACAGCAAAAAAGAGTGGGATGGTGTACTGAATAGATCAGTGAAAGCCTCAAAGGATGTTGCAAAGAGGTGTGAAGGGTTAAGCTTCATGTACATGTTCAGAGTAAGAGGGTTCCAGGCATAAGAAACACCCAGAATGAAAACAGCTGGTTTAAGGAATAGTGCTCTGGGGTGAAGAATTAGTGGAAGAATGGTTAAAGCCCGATGGAAAGACCGATTTTATAGACCAGTGACTAAGATAGGAGTCACTGGAAGATTTTTGAACAGATGAGGGCACATGATCTGTTTGAAATTTTAAGGGAAATAGATTGTATTAGAGATGTGAAAAGTCTTCTGCAATAGTCTAGTGCAGGTTAGGTGTAAAGGTGGCTTAGATCTTGGTGATAATATGGAGATGACTTGCGTGAGGAAGGGGCTTTGTCTAGCATTGTTTGTAGATGCTGCATGTCTTTTTTCTTTTTGGTTTTCTCTTTGGATCCTCAGATGGCTGAGAGTGGAGCTAAAAGAACAAAGAGTGGCTGTAGGCTTGGAAGTACATTTCAGCCCAGTGATTTAATGCTCTGCTTTGGACACTTAGCCACTAGTGATACTGAGTGAGGGGTAGTTCTGTGTCGATTTCCAATGACGTATTTTTCTACTCTCCTGATTCTGAGAAGATTAAGTATATTATTAATACTTTAGAAATGCTGCATAATGAGCATGCATAATACCTGGCATAGATAGCTTTTAACTTTTTCCACAGTATGTTAGCTATTTTAGTATTACTCATGTAATGATCAGTACTATTCTTAATTTTCTTGATTTGTTCTTTAATTTTTAACAATGAAAAAGAACAATAAATTCATATTTTAAGGAGTTTGAATTAAAAGCATGAGTGAATTAAGGAGCACATTCTCTGAACAGAAACATCCTGAAGTTGGAATTGTCTTGTAGTCACACAGAGTGACAGAATTGTCATTTTTTAAATCTCTTCATGTTAACACTGTGTTAGCATTGTTTATTTTAAATCTTCTGTTTACATGCTGAAACGTATAGTGACAGCAAGATTATGGACACAAAATATTTAGAGCTAATGTGAATGATTCTGAACCTTTTACAAAGTGAAATGACCGAAGGAACATATGTAGTTAAATCTATGTGTGTTGGCGCTACCTGTGTAACTAGGAGTTAACTTCCACACAGAATACAATGTTGATGAAAGAACAAGTAACAAAAGGTGCTAATTTGGAATTTTATGTCTATTAAAAGTCGATAGTAACCACAAAAATTGTTTTAAACTTTGACCAACACATTTTTTTGCAAAATGTGTTATCACTATATAGTATCACTATATAGTGATATCACTATATAGTGATAACAACAGCAAAAAATAAATTTGACTGGGGGGCTGGGAGTTAGTTCAGTGGTTCTGGCGCCTGTCTTGCAAGCGCAAGGGCCCGGGTTCGATCCCTGGTAACCACATACAATACTGGGTGTGGAGACTCACCCCAGCAGCAATCAGAACCACATACCACAGTGCAGGGCGTGGTGGCTCACGCCTGTAATCCCAGCACTCAGGAGGTAGAGGCAGGAGGATTGCTATGATGTGAGTTTGAGGTTGAGCTCAAGGCCAGCCTGAACCACAAAGCGAGACCCTCTCTCAAAAAACCTAAAATAAATAAATAAATAAATAAATTTTTAAAAAATTTGACTTTTAGTCTTTTAAAAAAATTCTCTGGACAGTAGTGCATTCTTTTACTGTTTGTTCTCAGTTCCCATTGCCACACAAGAACATAGAATCACAGACTAATCTCATGTCAATTCCACATGATCTTTATATGAATCACAGCATACAAGGTGGTGGTAGGCACAGGTAAGATGAAATAGCCAACTTGCAAGTTTAGCAAATTGTAACAGAAATCTATCTGCTTGGTTTAAGACACACCAAGTTTTATTATTCAGCACACATCAGAAGATAAGCAAACCTGGCCTAGTGTGGCAATTTCAGAAATTTTTAAGGGCTTTTTCTGCTCCATCATTGTTAGCATTTGGCTTCCAATTTTCAAGCTCCAAAATGACTGCTGAACTCCCCAGAAAACTTACTAACATTCTCATTTTTGAAGGTAAAAAGAAAAGGGAAAGGCCTCCTTCTTTTTAAGAAGTCTTTCCAGAAGTTTTATATAGGTGTTAAATAATACTGCTACCTAATGAAGACCTAAGCCATGGTTGCTTCCATCTGCAAGGGAAGCTCAGCAGTATGCAATTGAAACTAGCTGGTATTGTACACACCAAAAGGAGTGGGTGGAGGTTTCTGATACAAAGAAAGAAGAGAGGAATAGGCCAGTGGGAGACAGCTTGCAGTAATTTCATACTCAGTTTACCTATATGTCTACCAGTGTAGAAACAGGGTTTGAGCTCAGCTCTAGATTGTGAACCACTGCTTGAGAGATGTTACTAATATTAAAGATGCTGCCATACATTAGGGGGAGGATCAGTAAAGACTTGACACCCATGAGACCTCCTATCCTTCTAGTGACAGAATCTTCTTGTAAGAAAAAGTGGCTGGCAGTGTCCTTCACTGAGGTAAGAAATGCAAAGCGGAGTGAACAATGTTTAGAGAGGCGTTAGAAAAGGGAGGTGACCAGTGCAGTTTCAATTCAGATGAGTCTGAATTGCTTCAGATATCTTGCACTGTGTGAGATAATAAGCAGTTGTTCAGGTATGGTTCTTAGGGGACATTCATTGGAAAGCATTGTGCTAGTTGAAGTTCTGGGAGTAGAGGATGAACTGCTAAGCATTTAAAGTGCTAGTCGGCCTGAGGAGGGAGGGAACAGAACTTGAGTCTTCCTCCTTCTTGAGGTCTCTTAATGTAGAATGTACCATATAGTTATCTGTATTCCAGAACTTCCAGGATAGCTGTGTAGTTTCAGGCTTTGCTTTACTATCATGTTGTTTCTGTCTGCCTTAGCTGTAATTACTGAGTTAGAGGACCTTGGGGACAATTTTGCTCAGTTCTCTAGATGAGATAGCAATAAAATAGAGCCTGATCACCAGATCTACCACAGAAGTTGAGAATTTTTTTATATTTTTTAATTATCAGGGAAAATTAACTTTTTTCACACAAATACATAAAATTATGAAACTCAAATTTTGGGATTTGTAAATAGTTTTATTGAAATATAGCTATATGTAATCTCTCACTTATTATATATGGCTACTTAAGCAAACTGAGTAGGTGTGATGGAGACCATATGGTCCATAATACTAACATATTTACTAGTTGGCCATTTATAGAAAGGGTTTGCAGAATGGGGCCATGGAGCCATAGGGTTACCATGGTAGTGCCTTAAAATGTGAGCGAAGGAACAGACAGGAGTGTGGACCTCCCACCTCTGGCTTTCACAGAGCACCTGGAAATTTTCTTGATTTGCTGAATTGTTGTTGAGGATTTTGGAAAGGAAGTTTCCTCACCTGGTATTCTCTGCAAATCCCACTGAGGCTCAGAAGTGGAAGATGCTTGATCCAAGACCACACAGCTACTTAGCAACTGGAAAACAAATCTACAGTTTTGAATTCTTAATTTGAAGTCATATGCCAAGGGAAGGGGAAGCTTACTAGTTATGTACCAAGAATACTAAATGCTAATTCATTAGAAGCTTCCAAATGAGTCATAATATCTACATACGTCCATTGGATAATTAATAAGTTCATTCATCAAATATTCACAAGCAGATATTCCTCCAGACTTTAGAGACACAGCAGGTTAAATAACTGCAAAACGACCCTACTTTCCCAGAATTCTAGACCATTTTGGAACCAAGGATAGAAAGTTTAAGCATCTTGCTCAGTGCCAAAGAAAAGGCAGCAGTACATTTTAAATCTAGGTCTCTCCAACACCAAAAGCCTTACTTTTCCTGCAGCCTCCCTTCTTACCTACCAGCCATTCATTCACTGACCAATACAAATACTCACCTATTTCTGCATCTGTTTATTCATCTATATATCTAATGTACTTATTGGTAATTTATCAACTGCTGTGCCCTGGTGTTGCAGCCGTCACAGTCTCCATGTTATTCTCCTTCAGCTTCGCTCCAGACTCCAGACCTAAGTCCACAGTAATTGTATGAATTCCCTAGCCACTCTTTGTATAGTCTTGGTTATCTCAATTCACCTCTTAGTGTCCTCATGTTTACAATTGAGATAACAAGTAGTGCATACCTATTTCACGGTGAGGTTGTAAAAACTAAATGAGTGAGTATATGTAAAGATCATTGAACAGTGACTGGTACAGATTACAACTTATATAAATATTTGCTGTTGTTACTTTCACATTTTTTAAATCGAATCTTTATTGGTACATTATATATACATATCATGATAACACTTAACATTGAGAATTTGTACCAGTAAATGACACATTTTGAGAATGAAATCTTATCCCAGTTAGGTCAGAAACACAGCTTCATCTATGTGGGATTACTAGGTAATTATGATACATTTTCCAGAGTCCATTCAAGCTAATATGAGGAAGAAACGTCAGTACTCACTAACAATATATTATGTTTCCTTTCCCATGTAACAGATATGTGCCAAAATTATGTTTGCCTCAAATAGGCTAATATGTTCACAGAGTAAAGATTTCAGAGTGGAGAAGATAGTGGAAGTCTCTTTTTTCACCCTGGCTCTGTCATTCAGTTTTTTTTTTTTTTCCTCCAGAGTCAGCCATTGTCATCAGTCTCTTAGATGTTCACAAAGAGCTATTGTTTGCTTTTACAATAATACAACTATGTACACATACACATTTTTAAAGTTTGTATTTGGCAGCATATTCTAATAGCTCTAGCCTTTTTACCTCTTTTCCAACTAGCAATATGTCGTGGAGGTTTTTCTATATTAGTACATGCAGAAGTTCCTCCTTTGTATAGCTGCGAAAGATTCTTTTGTGTTTGCTATTGATAGATAATTAGGTTGTCTCCAGTCATTAGGCACAAAGAACAACACTGCGGTGGATTTTAACCAGTCATTTAAAGAAAATGAATATTTATTAAACAGCTATGATTTCCAAGCACTATACTATAGAAAGTGTGGGTAAGTCAAATCAAGACGGGGTTTATGCTGTCAAGGATCTTTTGATTGAATAAGGAAGAAATAAAGGCAGACTGGGCTAAATGTTACAGGAGATACCAAGAAGATGTATGAGGTAACAGGGGAACAAAAGCACAATGAGGTAAGGCTTCAGGGGGTTGGTCAGAACTTGCAAGAGGAGATGTTTTATATATATGGTGTGGGGTGGAGATTAAGCAGGTTGGGTGTCACAAGTAGAGAATAAGACATAAAACAAAGAACAGAGGCATGAAAAATAGTATGTTCTAGAAAAATTTTGTGGGTTTTCTGGTGTAGCAGAAGTCAGTAATTCTGGCGAGATGCACCGAGGCTAGATTGACAAGAACTCTCAATGGTAAACTCAGAGCTTTAACTGGTAGGAAGGACAGTAAAATGACGTGACTGAGTGGCAGTAGATTCCCTCAGTGACATAAATGGAGAGGTGAGAGAAGGAGAGAGATTTCTGTGGGAAGCTAGAGACAAATTACACAAATACTGCAATAAAGAATCATAGTATGCTTCAAACCAATGTCTATGATGGAAATTTCCCAGAAAAAAAGAAGTTACAACAGATACTGACCTGGGCTTGTGCCCGTTTCCTATCACCAGCTATAGTTGTTTGCTGGACTAAATCACTGAGCATCTCTGAACTTCAGTACCCTTATCTATAGAATGAAGGTAAAAGCATTTAATAAGTGTTTCTCAGAGGAACAACCAGTATTCATGGATAGATGGGTGGATAAATGGATGGATAACAAATGAATTCTTCTTGTAAGAGATTGGTTGATATGAGTGTGGAGGCTGGAAAGTCTTCAAATATGCAGTCTGCAAAGTAGAAACCCAAGAGAACTAATATGTAGATAGTGCCCAATTCTGAAAGCCTAAGAACCAGGAAATCTTGGGATATAAATTCCAGTTTGAAAGCTAATAGGTTTGAAGCTCAGGAAAAATCGATCTTTTAGTTAGGTCTGAAGGTCATTTGAAAAAGATTTCCTTATTTAGTATTATCTATCTCTAATTTTCTCCTTACTTGTATTTTGTATCTCTCATATAAGAAAATCATGAGGTTTGTCACACTTTTGTGTTTGATTTTTTTCACTTTAAAATTGTGGTTTCAAGATGAATCCATTTAACTAGAAATGCCACAGGTTTATCCTTATTTATGGCAGAATAGTGTTCCACTGGATATAAATATATGTTCTTTTCTATTCACCTTTGATGGACATATAATGTGTTTGCAATTTTAGCTATTATAAATCGTGCTGCCATCAACATGGTAAGCATGTATCACTGTAATATGATGAATTTAACTCAGGAAGATACCTAGAAGGGGAATAGCTAAGTCAAAAGGAATTTCTACTTTTAGTTTTCTAAGGAATAGAAAGGGGAACAAGGGAGGGAGGGAGAAAAGGGGAAAGGAAATGGGGTAAAGAAATTGAAAAAAAGACAAATTAAGAAAGAGTACGAGAGTTGGATGGAACAAGGGAAGATGGGAGAGTAAGGAGACAAAAAAAATTAAATGTGTCATGTACAGGTACAAACTCCAGCACATTAAATGTGAACTGCATACTGCAAACATGTATGTAAAAAAATTTTAAGGTAAGAAAAAAACCAATGTGGTAATTCAAGTAGTTTTCTTTTATTGTCTTTTTATTGGATTCAGGCCTAAATGATTGAACAAGGCTCACTCAGACTGTGAAGGGGTGTCCATTTTACACACAGTTTATAGATTCAAATGTTAATCCCAGCTAGTCAGGCAACTTTAAAATAATGTTTTATCAAAGACATAAGCACCCTATGGTCCAGTCACCTTGATATATTAAATCTGTTACTTAGCCCCACTTGTCTTCCAAGTCTGCTGTGAGAATTACATGAACAGACACAGAGCAGAAAGGGTTGTGTAAACCATGCTGCTCTGCACCTATATGGGCAGCAATTGGTTTTACTGCCAGGCCAGAGATGTATGCGTGGGTGAGTGCAGTAAGACTTTTCCCACTCCTAAATTCAGACCTCAGGAGACCAGACCTAATCTTCATTTTCTTTGAGTGTTGAGAGATCCAACACAAATTTTATTCACAGGAAATAATCTTTGCTGACTCAATCCAGGGCATTCTGGATTTTCTGCTCAAGGAGAGCATAGATAGGCCCCCAAACTGTCCATTTGATGATGAGAGGAACTTCTTAAAATCCCATTGCTTTGAAAAGTTTTCATATCATGATGTTTTTGTTTTGTGCAGTGTGTGTGTGTGTGTGTGTGTGTGTGTGTGTGTGTGTGTGTGTGTTATGATGTTGCTGATTAAGCTGCTGTTTTTGGAAACCAGACATTAGGGTAGAAAAATCACCCAGATTTCTCTAAAAGAGTCCTTTGTCATAAGGAGATATCCCATCAAAGGGCTCACCTGGCATACTAGACAGGTGATATTTAAACTGACCTAGTTGTGTAGGGATTTGGGTAAAGATCCTGAGACATTTGTATCACAAGAACAAAAAAAAAAAAAAAGGAGAAATAGTAAAGTTGGGGAATAGAAAAGAAAAAGCTAGAGTATCACATGTAAAACCATCTTGGAGAAACAACTTGATCAGTGCAACTGCAGTGCAAGGAGAGAGGGAGGTGAGTTACATGGCAAGAGAGCCATTTCACATAGAGCTTTGTGATCCTGGTCATGTGTCCATTAGCTTTACTAAAGGGCAATGTTGTCAAGTGTCCACTACTAGCACAGGCTCTAGAACCAGGCTGTTTCTGTTGGAATTGTTACTTCCATCACTTCTTAGCTATGTAACCTTACACTTGTTATCAGTCTTTCTGTGCCTCACTTATGCCCTTGGAAAAGGGAGAGTAATGGTACTGTCCGTGGGGTTGTTGTGTGTATGACATGAGCTAAGCTCTTCACACTACCCATTATAGTACCCAGCATGTGATAAGTGCTATTTATTCCAAATACAGTAGAAAATGTTTGAAGCAGTAGAATGAAAGGATTTTCCTCGCTATCTTAAAAGATGACTTTTTCAAGCTTTATGGAGAGTGGGTTGAAGAAAATGAAAGTGGGGATTGGGAGGCCAGTGGAGAGGCTGATGCAGAAATTCACTCAATGGAATTGGGTAGAGGATAGATAGATACAAACTGAAAAAATTGAAGACTGAACCAGCAGGACTGCTTCTGGATTGACAGAGAGGTGAAGGACAGGGCAAAGAAAATATTAGAGTCACATTTTGGGCTTTGACACTGTGGAATTTGTCCAGGTGATTTAACCATTTTAATATTCAGTTTCCTCATTTATTAGTCAGACTTCTCTAGAGAAAGAAAAACAACAAGATGTTTACATGTATTCAGAGAAGATTAATTTTAAAGAATAGGCTCATGTAATTGTGATGGTACAAGTCCAAAATCTGTTGCCAAGGTACAGTGTCAGGAAAGAATTGCAGTCTGAGTGTGAAGGCAATCTGCTGGCAGAATTTCTGCTTTCACAGGAGAGATGAGCTTGATCCATTGGTATTTTCAACCAATTGGGAATAACATAGGGAGTAATTTGCTTTACTCAAAGTCTGTCCACTTAAATATAAATCTCTGCTTAGTGATATAGCAAGCACTGGCTTGTATTTCCACCATGGCAAAGAAACAATTTTGAAAAACGCACTTAAAAGTAAATATTAAAGTCTCTTTCATACAAATATCCAGAATAATGTTTTATCAAATATCTAGGGACCAAGTTTACACATAAAAATCAACCATCATGTTTTTATCTGAAACTGGAAAATGACAATATCTCATCTCTGAAATGTTGTGAATATGAAATAGTATAATTTTTATCAAGCTCTAAGTGCAGTATTTTTCACATTGGAAAGGCTCAACTAGTGATAGACTTTACTATTTCAATATATAATAATCCTCAGACATTCACACTCGGGAATTCATGTAATCCTTGCAGCAACACCTTTTCTAATTTAAAGTTAAGGAAAGTGAGGCTGGAACAGGTGAAGTATCTTTTCTCCACAACTACCACCAAACAAAGCCAGGATAAAAAAAAAAAAGGTGTGTGACAAAGAGTGACTACTATCTCAAAAATAACCAGCAACAAATGCTGATGAGGCTGCTGGTGGGAATGTAGACTGGTGCAAGCACTGTGGAAATCAGTGTGGAGACTCCTAAAAAAACTAGGAATAGAGGTCCCATTTGACCTTGCCAATCCCATGCTAGGCATACACATGAAATAATTAAAATATTCACATCACAGCAATATATATGCACCTATGTTTATGGCAGCTCAGTTTGTGATAGCTAAATCTTGTAAACAACCCAAATGCCCATCAATTGGAGTATGGATAAAGAAAATGTGTTTTTTTAATAAAATGGAGTACTATTCTGAAATAAAGAATGATAAATTTGAGTGATTTATACTCAAATGGGCATGCCTTGAAGATATACCCATAAGTAAAATAAGTAGGTCACAAATGTATAAATACCATATCTTTTTCTCTGGTATGATTAACTGAAGATATAAATTAATTTTAGATTATATAATAGATATTGTGAAATAGAAAATATTCAAAGAGGAAAGAGGAGTCGGGGTAAGCAATAAAGGGAAAAAATCGTGATGGTAAAAAAATAAAAGTCAGTTTATGTATATAGGGGGTGGGGAGTTGTAGGGTGGGTAGGGGAATGGGTAAAAATGAGAAGTCATGTCATGTATTGGTACAGATTCTCAGTGTTGAGTATGATTATGATGTGTTTATAAAATATGCCAATAAAGATTCAAATCTTAATAAAAAACGGCTGTGTGACTCCATCAGAGTTCCTCAGGCAGTAGCATCCTCATTTGCCAGGAGTGGATATTTGCCCAGCTTCCTTCACTCCAAAGGTACTGTGCTCCAACAAAATGATTATGAGTGCACTAAGTCTTGGAAAGAATAGCTTATATTTACCAAGCCAGTTTTATTCTGTGCCAGATAAGTATTTTGCATGTGTATTTAATTTAATCTTTCTAGCAATCTTATCAAGCAAACAGAGTTCTCCAGTCCAGGAAATTTCCAGTTAGGATGTAGAAGGGAGAGGGACCTTCCAGCTCTTTGCTGAGAAGACTCAAATTTAACTTTCTTCTCCTTTCTCCCTCACCACCAGTCTGCATTCTAAGGATGAAAATGCTTAGTGCTTGTGATACACATGTGCTCGAGTGTGTAAAGGCACTGGAGCCTGGTAGAGTCCTTTTTAAATATATAGTAGCATTGTGTAACTGTGGAATATATAAATAAGTAGATGAAAGGTCGAATGCTAGATGACCTGCAGTCACCAAGTCTGAAGCTGGCCCCAGAAAGGGCAGAGGCATTTGCAGGAAATATTTCCTTTGGACCAGGTGAGATGCAGTCAATGAATTGAAGGAGGCAGACTGGAACAAGAAACTTCAGATGTTCTGTATGAGAAAATTATTTAAACCTTTTGGACATCAGCTTATTCATATGCAAAACTGGCCTTTCTCCTTTCCCACACCTACAAACACAAGCTTCTTCAACTTTTTAGTAATATTACTATTGACTTGCTATGTAGCAGATATTGTTCTAGGAGCTGAATGGAGAACAAAACAGAAAAATCTTGTCCTTGTGGAATAGTTATTCTGATAGAGAAGATACATGCTAAAGCAGTTATTATGTAAAATATGCAGTAAACACGTTAGGTCTAAGAGCTAAGTAGAAAAAAATACTAAGGAAAAGGAATCATGTGTGTGGGTGGTTAATGTTTTAGACTTCTATTTCCTGCTGCATTCCTTTCACAAGGTTGCTATGAGGTTAATGTGCAGTATAAAGCCACAGTGTTTAGGAAGCTGTGAATTGCTACTTAAATGTAAAGTACAGGATAATTTTCTTTAGATTCTTATTTGTTGTTCTTTTCTCTATCATTTGTGTGGTCAACCATCAGGAGGTCTGATCTAGAGGATGGGAAAGGCACATTGTAGGCCAGCCCCGGGTATGACAGTCTCTTGAAATTCTTAATACATAAAGCTGTACAGATTCTAAATTATTTCTCCCAGAAGTGGGCCTTCTGGCTTTTAATTTGTGGTTGTTCTCATACCCATGAAGAAGAAGTTATCTTATTCCCCTTCTATAAAATGGGTATGATGAACATCCTCCCATCTTCTCCCAACCAGAAATGTGTTGATGAGGCAAAGAGGAGAGGAGAGGAGAGGAGAGGACAGGTAAAATAAATCTAACTATAAAAATATTTAAGTCACTGGCTTCATAGCTTTTTGTGTATTTTTCTATTTTAAGTACACATATAAGCAGATGCAAATATATTTTCTCATGTCTATTGTTTTAGCCCAATGATCATATACATATTATTCTTTATTTTCCTGTTTCCATGTAGCATATCTTTTAGATCTCTTCCTACCCATCTTCAGAGAGCTTCAGTGGTTCCTAGTTGAGTCCTCATTAATTTCTTCTGTAAGCCTCCATTTACAAGTCTGCACATATCTCTTCACCAACCTTTGGATTGGTCCAGGCCTCTCTTAACATCTTTATTCAGAATATAATTGGTGTCCTATTTTAGACTTTTACAGAATATATAATTCCTGACAGTCAATTCCTTTGTCTCCTTTTAGCACACAATCTAATTTCTTATAAACTTGTCAGCTGAAATAACCATTTTCCTGTTACTTCAATCTCAACTTATTTCCATCATTATCTATCTATCTACCAGCTATCTAAAGTCTATGTAGTTCTTGTCAAGCATCTTTTATAATCAAAACCCCCTGCTTAATTTAATGATGAGTCCTTAGTGTCCTTATTTTCTAGTGATTTACCATTGAAATAAAGCCTACAGATCAGTACAACTTGAGGTTGTGAGTCAGAGAGCATAGCTAACTCGTGAAATTGAAGAATGGAACTGTTTAGGAAATTAGGTTCCAAAACTAAATACTTAGCCTTGAGAGAGAAGCTTTCACTGCCCATCTCAGTCTTGAATTGATGAATGATTGGATTTGGGTGCTCCAGAAAGACTCTAAGCCTGGCAGGAAACCATTGTACTTTCTCTGAAAGGGCTTTTATACCTTTGCTGTTCTTTTCCCACCAGTCTTCTCTCTACCCTGAGTATGAACAGAAGGTTTGGCCCACTAGCTTGTTTGAAACAGAACTGAAAAGGGATCAAAATAAATGTGAATTCAGCCTGAAATAGACCTATACAAAGAAACAAGAGGAAACTGCTGTTCCAGAATATTTATTTAGATATTTACCTAGTCGTTGGCCACGGGAGGGCAGTATAGGCAGTGCTTCCTGAGGGAAGGCCTCTGGGTGATGGTTTACAGAATGATGCCTTGGCCAACAGGAAGCAGAAACCTAAAGAGGTCCTACAGCTCTCAGCCTGTAGTCTACACCTTTTAGTTCCTTTTGGAGGAGTTCTTAACAAGCCAAGGCCTTTGGAGAATGGAGAAGGGCAAAGGTTGATACCCACAGGCTACTTTCCATGATAAATTCCCCCTACATCCTAGGTTTAATCAGCATAACTAGGCTTTGGTTTTTATTTGTTCATTTAGTTATTTTATTTTTAAACGTATACTTACTGAATGTTAAGCACTATTAGGTGTTGGTGAGAGAGCAATGAACAAAAGCTTTTGGCTTCATGGAGCTCAGTTTTACAAGGGGAAATAATAAGGCAATAAATAATTAGATCGCTTTTCGGGCACCAGATGGCTATATGAGAAAAAACAGAATAAGAGAGAGTAATATAGTGGTACAATGTTATAGGCAGTAGTTAAGAAAGGACTGAGGCAAGAGCTATTTTTGTAGAGAGCAGAGAAGTCTTCAGGTGGAGTGAAGTTTATTTGTCTGCATTTCCCATAAGAATTCTATACTACCACCATCTAATTCTTTCATTTAAGCTAATAACTTATAATCTTTTGCTTAGGACACTGCCTGGGTCTGACTCCATGACTATCATACCTTCAACAAGACTGTTGAAGATAAAAACAAGGTTTTATTTGAAGTGGAAATTGAAGGCAATATATAGCTTTTTAAGTTTTAGAGAAGTTAAGAAACTTCTTGAAGGTCAGCATCATAGATACCAAGAAACAAGTTGCAGTTACAAATGAAAGCTTGTAACTTCTTATCCACTGCCCTTTTCACTTTGCCAGAAGCTTCTCAAAGCATTGTGGAGACACAGCAAGACCTTTAAACGTCATTCATTTTCTTTTAATATTAGCTCGCAGCTAACTTCTCCTAAGGGTTCACCAACAGGAAGATTAATGTGTGGAATAAAGGAGATGACAGTCTCACTCTGCTCCCCACTGTTACTCCCATAGAGGTGTCTAGATATGTGTCCTGAGGGTTGTAAGCCACCAGCCTAGGGAAGGGACTGGCTGATAACTCACCAGTACAAAAGCATTTTAAAAAAGACCATGTTTATCTTTATAGGAAACAAGTATCTGTGTATGTGTAAGTGTGTGTATGTGTGTGCATGTACGCATGTGTGTGCACATGTGTATGTACATGGTGTGTAGTAGAAATTGAGGTTTGAACCTGCAGACACCTCAGATGAATCATATCATTCATCCTTCTCTAGATCCAAAAGTGTATCATCAAACAGAGACCGACAAGGACTGGCAAAGGAGGTGTAGAAACAAATGAGCAGGGCTGGGGTTTTAGCTTAGTGTTGTTGATGTGTGCCTTGGAAGTGCAAGGTTGTGAGTTTGATCTCCAGCAATGTCCCCTCCAAAAAAAAAGTTGTGGAGTAATTTTCAGGAGCTGGAGCCAATATGTAGATCAGGAACCAAGACTGAGGGCGGGGGATGTAGCTCAGTGGTTCTAGCGCCTGTCTTGCAAGTGCAAAGGCCCAGGTTTGATTCCCGGTAACCACATACAATACTGGGCATGGAGACTCAGGCCCAGCAGCAACTAGTACTGCACACCACAGTTCCAGGCATGGTGGCTCACGCCTGTAATCCCAGCACTCGGGAAGCAGAGGCAGGAGGATTGCTGTGATGTGAGTTGGAGGCTGAGCTCAGGGCCAGCCTGAACCACAAAGCGAGACCCTGTCTCAAAAAAGAAAAAAAAAAAAAAAAAAAAAAAAAAAAAAAAAAAAAAAAAAAAAAAAAAAAAAAAAAGAACCAGGACTGAGGGTCTAATAGGCATAAAAAAAAATTCTTCAACAGGGTGGGTCCTAGGGTCTGTGGGCAAAGGAGATAAATTCAGGAACAATGGTTCCTTTCTTTCATTCCCTGTGTTCCACAGGATGGAATCTGCCTAAACCAGTGGTGGCAAACTGATGACACATGTTTCACCTCTGGCACACAGAACTCTCTCCCTTTGTTAGCTTGCAAGCCAAGTCACCTCAGCATCACTCTAGCAGCTGAGCATTCAGGTTTAATTGCCATGCTGACACTTTGTGATAAATATGTGGGCTTGATGTTGCAGTTTGCACACTTGGTCCCTAAACGTTTTGTTGTCACTGACCTAGACTGTTTGAGAAAAGGTGCTCTCTTGGTCTACAGAACCCCTTAACTAGGTTGCCAGGAGTAACATGTCAGTTCCAAGACTGAGAGACTTCTCTTGGACTGCCACTAAGCATATGAGATTACTCCTACCTCAGAATAGGGTCCCGTGACACCCAGAAAGAAGATAGGAAACAACTCTGAAGATTTGGCCATGATAATCCTGGCTGGGGGGACTTCCAAGGACCTAAATTAAAGGGTAGCATCAGGAATGCATTGTCATTCCTTCCCAGCTTGGACTGATTGGGGGTGAGATGTACTGATCTTCTTGGTGGTCTTTTCCTAATCCTAGATGATATCTCAAATGCTATGTTTGGGAACAGCCACAGACCTTATGATGTTCCTGGTCCAGATTCTCAGTCTAGTACAGTTCAGAAATAAAGGAAAGGAGTCCAAGGAGGTTGTCAAGGGAAAGTGAGTTTTAATGTAAAGGAAACGATATAGACATCAAGAGAAAGGAGCCCCAGAGTTGGAAGGCCGCCAACATGGGGCCTCTGGATTGCTTGTATTGTTCTTTGTGTGGTCCCCTTGGACCACTCCCTCAGTGTTGGGGGGAACAGCTTGCTATTGGTCTTTATGCTGTTGCTAAGGATAGGATCTGTGTCATACAAGTGCTGCAGGCTGTCTGGCTGCTCCAAAAGCCACCTGGGCTCTGAACATTTAACATTTTGATTTTTTCAAGCAACTGCATCCACTCTCCTTCTTTCTACTTCCTCTTTCTTCTTAGGCCTATTTCCTATGCTGTCCCTGTGTCATAGGGACTCCATTTTCCCTACAAACCCACAACAGATGTCTTCAAGCACTTGATGGGACTGTTTCTTACAAGGACTTAGCTTTTTTGTTCTTTTTCCCCCATGGTATGAAATGTAGCACCCTAAAAAATGGACAAAAACCATAGGGTAGTAAATTTCAATTCAAAATAAATAATGGTTTCGGAAGCTTCAGAGTGAATTTCCTGTCAGTGCAAATATTGCAGCAGCTGTTGGGCAAAACTTGTCAGACTTAGTGGAGAAAAGAGGAGGGCTTTGAAAGTACTTCTCAGTTCAAAACATGTGATTGCTGCATCCTACCTGTAGGGCTATGGGTAAATGGTGTAAATACTCTGTAGTTTCATGTTCTTTAAAATAACGATGACAATTCTTCTTGCACTTGTTCAAATAATTAAATAAAATAGTATATTTAAAGGCTTGGCACCATATGTGGCCAAAGTATTTCTGTCTCTATTTCTTTCTCCCTAATCGCATATACTGTAGACAGGGTTCTTATGTGTGATAATTTACTGATTGGGTCAATTCGAGTAAGAAATGTCCAACCAAATTGGATCAGCATAGTTCTGGATATGGATAAAGGGATTTACTGAAGACAGAAGCCCCACCCTTGAAATGAGTGGCACCAAACAGTAGGGTTGTTGCTTGAAGGGAATAAAGGAGAATTGAAGAAGGAAAGCTTGGTTCTGTTTCACAAAGGAGCTCCAGTCTACACCTTCACCTTGGGCCTTGTCTCCATGCTTCCATCAACCTTCTATCACATGTCCTTTGGCTTCCTGATTGGACTTGTGTAGGACACTGTAGTGAGCTCCAAGTCTTTGACTGCATCCTGCAGATTTCCAAAACACAGCAGCCCCTTTGCACTGTTCCACACCCAGACTATGCTAAATTAATCAGTGAACTAACTTAGTACCACACACCTGAATCCCACTATCACACATGCTAGATGAGGCCATCTTTGAAAAGCCCTATCTATGAGCACATGAAGCTTTGAGTCTCCAGAAGAGTAATACACACCCCTCTATGGAGAAACCCCTTAATCTATCTCTCATAGTTGCCAAAGTCCTAATGCTTTTAGCATTGCTGAAAAGTGTAAATTCAAATACTTCTCTGACATTTACAGCAAACTCTTAGTTCCATGCCTTCCTACAAATGAAAAGGAAGCTAAACATGTCTAACATACAATGGCACAAAACAAAAATTTCCATTACAAAAGTAGGGAAATAGGAAGAAGTTGGACTGTCTTGGTTACTTTTCTCTTTTCTGATCCAAATACCTGACACCCAAAGTTAAAAGAGGAAAGTTTATTTTGAATCACAGTTGGTAGAGGTTTCAGTCCATAGTGGGCTCCAAGGCAGGGTGGCCTGGTGGAGGGATATCACAGAGAAGGAACAGTTCACAGCAAACAGAAGGCAGCAGAAGCAGAAAGCAGTAAGCAGTGCACCAAATGAAACAGAAACCAATAACTTCATCCCTCTTTCTGTCCCTTACATTCTACTCAGGATCCACACTCTTAGGAAGGGGAGCACTCACACCCATGGTGGACCTTCCTAGAACTATGCCAAACCATTTACTGAACCAATCACACACTCTTGATCCCATCATCACACACTTTATCCCAACATCACACATTCTAGCCCAGCCACCTCTGATAAGCCCAGTTTATGGTCACATGAAACCTTACAGGCACATTTGGATACTCATCATAACGGGGACCAAAGCAAATGCAAAAAACTAGCAGAGTAAATATTAAATCCCATAGTTCCATACCCAACGTCTGGTGCAATCTGTAGCAAGAAGTGAACTCCAAAAGCCTTGGTAGCTTCACTCCTATTGCGCATTTGGTAGCTGTAGCTACATGGTTTTTCTCTTGGTCTAGTGTTGCTCACTCCTTGCAGCTCTCCTCAGATGATCCATGTTTCTGACTTCATCTTCCTAGGGTCTCCACAACACCTACAACTTCACATTCACAGCTTCATGCCTTTCCTTTTAGGGGCACACTACCTAAGCCTTCTGAAATCTGGCTGGAAGTCTTCCTGACCCCACAACTCTTAGATTTTGCATGGCATCAAAAACCGGCACCATATGGATGTCGCCAATGTGTGCCACCAGATGGAGTAGTCATCAGGCTTTCTCTCTCTTGGCCAAGGTTGAGTGCCTGGATTGCTGATGAACCTAATCCAAAGGAACCTATTCCCTAGGCTGCAGTCATTCTAGAACCCGGTGCTCTGCAACTTCCTCAAAACAGTCTTTCAACTTTGCAATTTTGAGGTTGCAAAATATGGAGTCCCTCTTGTTCTTGTGATGTCCTCAGGTCAGTTTTCTATTGTCTTGTTCCTTATCAGCTACCAAATTCTCCTCTGCTTCATCTTTGTAGTCTGCAATTTTACTGCAGTTTTATGTGCTTTGGTCAAGTTGAAAACTTTTGAATTCTGCTAGGCCTTTGTTCTTCATTCCAAATAAAGGTGGAGCTGGCTAAAACAGCCCTTGATAGTAGTCATGCTACTGCTACAACACTAGACTGCCTTGAAGTTTATTTCACAAGATTAATTAGTGACTGCTCATAATCTCAGGTAAATAGCCTGGACATGAGCAAAATGCAGACAAATTTTCAGCAAGAGCATTACATGTGGTCTGGAGTCCAATGGCAAATATAATCTTTCTTCCCAATTGAAATTCTTTAAACCTGGTCTTTTCCACATTCACTACAGTCAACATTATTGTCTTCTGAGGTCGGACCAGTATCTCCCACCAAGTTTGGCTTACAGGGTCAGTCCACACCTCTCCAAACTCTTCCTATGACTGCATTCCTAAGGCTTGAGAACCACATGGCCAGGTAACATCACAGCAACAATGCCACTCTCTGGTACCAAAATCTGCACTAGTTACTTTCCTTGTTGCTGGAAAAAATACCTGAAACCTCCATGAACTGTTAGTGAAAATAGACCTTTGCTCTTTGAAATTTTGGGTGCAAAGTATTTTGTCCTAGCAATGAGAAAAGTAATTAAAATGTTGCTTGCAGATTGGGAGAAGATGATCTCTTTTTTCCTTTTGAGCATAAAATTTTGTAATCATTAATAGTTTTACTATCTGATTGCTCTTGGGATACGTATAGCATGATTTTATGTGTACCATTTATTGTCTCTTTCATTAGATTGTAAGCTCCTCAAGAGTTTCTCTGTACCCTTCAGCTGTCAGAATAAGTGCTTTTTGAATTGATCTGATTTTGGAATAGTAGAGATCTCTAATGATGAATAATCAAGAGTAATTCTGTCCTTAGGGATCTAATTCTCTTAAATCGAGCTGACATGCATAAACATGCAAGAACATTTAGTCACATAATTAGACAAAACAACGAAAAAATTGGATTCAGTATCTGTAGACTGCCTGTGACAAGCATCAGGGACTAATGGGGTGGCTGAGGTTGAGGACTAAAATGGATAAGAAGTGAGTAGCAGTCTGGGTGGTATCAAGACACAAGCATAACTTTTATTAGGACTGCCTCCCCACAACAATGAGACTTAGGAAGCTGTTTGAAACACAAAAAGCATTGGGAAGTTAGAACTTGCTTTTTCTCTGACAGAAGGCAAATGTTGTAGTCCTAGGGATCTTAGATCTTGGAGTACAGACACTTCCGCCCAGGTTAGGACACTTAAACAGTTTATCCTTATGACTCAGGACATATCAAACACTACTGAAAGAGGAGATAGTTCATCACCTGGCATTCATATGACATAGTATGTAAGAGCATAAGAGCATAGGTTGTAGAACCAAACTTTTTGGGCTTACATCTGGATTTCAGCCATGTGACCTTAAGTTATTTAACCTTACTTAGCCTCAGATTTTTCAATTGTAAAATAAAGATAATAATAGGATATACTCATAGTATTGTGGAGATTAACAAACTTAATATATTTAAATGCTTAGAACAGTGTTGGCACTGAGAAACCACTTTACAAGTGTTTTCTATTATTATCATCTGTTCGGCTGCCTTTAGGTCTTGAGAAATGTGTGAATTTGGGGATATTTGTATTCCAGGCCCTCTCATGTAGTGATTAACTTCACATCTGCAGCTGTGGCAGAAGTAGTGATAACATCTGTAACATCTGTCTCAAAGCGATAGATTTTTTTTTTTTTTTTTTTTTTTTGGCCAAATGAGATTGTTTCAAAAATTAAGGAGCTCTCTTGGGAGGGAGAACCTCTCCATTATTTTGGGTGTTGGAGTTGAGATTAGATGATAAGATATTAGTGATGGAATTGGGATTCTGCTAGACCAAAAGATTTTTTGATTCTTTGATATTTGTAGCAGAGAGATCTGATGTGGGAACATTGCTGTTCAAAATGTGCATGATTACTAATCTTTTTATTTTGAAATTGCAAGTGCAGTTGAGTTGTCATCCAATTCAGAAAGCCAACTGCACACAAAGAAGGCTGTGATCAAATGCCATGGCCATGAGACTTAAGATACAAGTGTCTTGCCAAATTCAGCTTTGTAATCTTAGATAGACTGTTTACTTTCACTGAGAAACTGGTACATGAGGGTCTAGATTTTCTTTTTGGTTCCATGAAGTATATCCTTCTCTGCTTGGAAGGTACTATTCTTTGAGTGAAGACAAGAAGGTAAAAGAAATACTCATGCATTCAGCAGCCATTTTGAAACTCCTATTAAATGTGTTTGGAATGAGGGAGAAATCTGTCAGCAAGACAGGCATGGTGTGTCTTCTGTCTCCACAGTCTAGGGAAAGAATACAGTCATGAAAGGTAAGGATACAGTCACAAAAGAATTACAATAGAGTTGAATAAGTATTCCATGAGAGTTAAGCACAACAGAGCAGCCTATATGAGAAGATCATAATCCAGAAATTTTTAGGGTGGAGAAAGCTTTGTGGAGGAGGTGACACCTGAGCTCAGCTTGAAAAAAAGGGGGGAGACGGACCGCAGAAATTTACCAAGGCTATGTAGGTTCTAGATAGCTAAAGAATAGAGAAGAACGGGGCACTGTTTAGATTAAGGTGAGTAAATGTGAATTAAAAGTGTGATACTAGTATTAAGGATGTGATAGTGGGATTAAGAATAAGTATAATTGAAGTCCCACCCTGGAGTGTGGGTGGCATCAATCAATAGGTTACAGTGTGGATGGAATACAAATGGAGAGAGGAAAGGCAGGCTCATTACTGCTGCTGCTTGCTGGCTTCTGCCTGCCATGCAATGAACTGTTTCTCCTCTGTGATGTCCTTCTACCTTGCAGCTCTGCCTTGGACCTACACTACCATGGACTGAAAGCTTTATAAACTGTTTTCCAGAATAAACCTTTTCTCCTTTAACTTGTAGGAGTTGTATATTTTGTTTCAGAAATGAGAAAAGTAACTAAGATAGATTTGAGTACCAAAGAGAGTTAGTAGTTGTGGCCATACTTGACCATGTGGTTCAAGAGCCTTTGGAACTGGCTTGAAGAAAAAGTCTGGAACAGTTTGGAAACACTATTGCAGAAATAGTTCTGGGATGCTGTAAACTTAATTTGTTTGGATAATATGGTCAGAGCTCGGAGGACCAGAGTGCTGACAGAAGTGAAGGCAATGAAGACCAGGCTCAGGAGGTTTCAGTTAGGAGCAAGGATTGCATTGGCTATTGGACTCTAGACCATGTGTGTTATGCTTTGAAAGAAAATTTGTCCGCAGTCTACTCTTGCCCAAAGAATTTTCCTGAGATTAAGGGTACTAACTAATCTGATGAAAGAAATTTCAGGGCCGTCTAATGTTGAGGCAGTGGCATGGCTACTGTTAGAGGCATTTAGCCAGACTAATGTTGATAATCAAGAGCAAAGAGCCCAGCAGAATGATTGAAGAAGTTTTGAGTTTGGCCAAAAAAGAAGCTCCAATAAAGCTGTGGAGTGCAAAGATGGAGCAGGGGAAAATTTGGTTGCTCAGAAGGAATAAAACAATGGCAGAGATGGTCTGAAGACATCACAAGAGCCATCAGGACTCCAGCCTTTGCAGCCTCAAAGTTACAAAGGTGAAAGTCTTTGCTCTCAGAAGTGAGCTTCAGAGCACCATGTTACAGAATGGTGGCAACCTAGAAAATTTGTTCCTCACAATGAATTCATAGTGCTCAACAATCCAGGCATTCTACTCCTATAGAGCAGAGAGAAGGGAGTCTGGCTACTGATCAAGATGGAGGCAGACTTTGGCATCATCTAGGTGGTTCTGGTTTTATGTGCATGCAAAATGCAAGTGTTGTGAGAAGGAAAGCTTCTACCCAGATTTTAAAAGAAAACCTAGGAGCCCTGGCATTGTGCTACTGAGAGGGTAATTTGTGGAGCCAAAAGTTCACTGGAGAAGCCAGAAGGCTGAAGAAGCCACGAATATAGGTTGTCCAAAGAAAGACACAAGGAATGAGCACAACTAGCCCAAGAGAGAAACCATGAGAGTTGTAACCACCTGCAGTGCCATATGGATGGATACATCCAAGTCCTGTAGAGTTTATATCTTACACAGACTCGCTGGGATACCAGACATAGAACTATGGGACTTAATGTTTGCCCTGCTGGATTTTGAACTTTGTTTTTGTATTATTCCTTTCTATCTCCCTATTTAGAATGGGAGTGTTTCTCTTGGGCCAATGTATTATGGAAGTTGTTAACCTTATTTTCAATTTGTATCATCAGTTTGCAAATAAAGGTTGCCTTAAATTTCAGACGAGACTTTGGACTTGGGCTTTTCAGTAATGGTGAAACTGCTAAAACACTGGCAACTCTTGGAGAGAGACTAAATGTCTTTTGCATAAAGGGATGCACATGAGCCTTGTGGGTGTCAGGGCAGAATGTCATGGCTTGTGTCTAGATGCCCTCATAAAGACTCTTGTGATCATAAGTGTGGAGTTTCAAAAGTGGCTCCATTAGGGGATGTGAATGTGGATTAAGAGTGTAATAGTGGTTAAAAGGAAAGTGTGGAATAGTTTAAATTGGAAATAATTATGGCATGGATTAATCTGAAGAAGGAGTTTTCTACAGTGTGTGATAAATGATTATGTGTAAGTACATATTATCTGGCTGTGTTGCTAAAGAGACGTCGCTATCAATCTTCAACACTCTGTCTGCCTAGGGATCAACCTTGTTGTGAAATATAAACATTCTCAACACAGAGGCTTGGAGCTGGAGGGAAAGGCCAATGCAAGGTTTCTTTAGTTTCTCCCCTCCATCTGCCAGAGCCACTGTACCTCTTGCTGCTGAGACAGGAATATGAGGGGATTGATAAGTAGGTGGGACCACAGCCCAGGACACTGCTGGCTGATAAACACTTTTTTAGCCCAAGCAGATTCCTCCCTGGCTGGCCTGGCCCTGAATTGGTGTTTACTCTCGGTAGCAGTCTTTTTCTTATTGGCTTCACTTAGGCAGAACCTACTCTAATGCACATTTCGAGTATGTGTCCACAGACCTCCTAGACTAATGAGCTTGAACTCACTGTAACTAACCAGTAATAATGATATAATATGTAACAAATCAACTGCTTATGGTGGTTCTGTACTAGATTTTGCTTGCAATGAAGCTTATATAAGATGTAACAGAACAAAAATTAATTTGCCTAGTACTCTGAGAAATGATTCCAACCAGGCCCATTGAAAAGTTGACATAAATAAAGCTGCTTGCTTTCTGCCTCCAAATCTTGGGTGCTTTCGGTGATGTCTCATCTGGTTTGGGATTAGGGGTGTGATACTGGGATTAACTATGTGGTTAATGGAATCCCCATCTTGAGTGTAGTTGGCACCAGTCAATAGGTTTACAACCTGTATAGAATATAATGGGAGAGAAGAAAGTCAGGGTCACTGCTGCTGCTCCTTGCTACCTTTTGCCTACCAGGCTATGGGCTGTTTCTCCTCCATCTTTCTTCCCTTCCATGCTGCTCCTCCTTGGATTCAAATTGGTATGGGTTGAAATCTCTATAAACTGTAAGCTCAAATGAATATTTCCTCCCTTTAACTTGTGGATCTGAGGTATCTTGTCTTATTAATGAGAAAAATAGCGAAGACAAAGACATTTGAACTGAGGAGTTATGTAAGTCAGTTTTCAGTTTCAGAGGAAAGAGTACTCTAGTGCTTCTCAGAAAAAATTATTTTCATACAGAAAATAAAGTGATTACAAAATTGGTGGAAGGACTGGAATGGCAAGCTTTAGTTTGTATCGCCAAGAATAACTCCCACAGCAACATCAAACTAAGTCTTATCTCTGCCACAAGGAGAAAAGTGAGGCATATGGACTCTGGAAGCACCCTACTTTATTTATGATTTAGGAATTAAGAAGTTGCTACTATTCTAATTATTGGTTGGAGTATCATCATATCTGACAGATCTCCAAAACACACACACACACACACACACACACACACACACACACACACACACATCCATTCTCTTACTCTCAAGTCACACACAGCTAGTGACCAGACACTAAGATTTACCCTGGCACAACCGTGGAAAACCCTAGTCCCTCCACCATTATGCTGACTAAGAGAAGCAGCTGAGATGTGGCTTTTGCTTCACTATCTCTTCCAAATAGTGCGCATTTGCAGGTGATTGCAGAACTTAATTACATCTAAATGTTATATGCTAAAGAATCTTAGAGATACCAAATTGTTGTTGTAGTTGTTTGAGGTTTTAGATTTAAGCAATGTAGGAAGGCAGAGTAGAAAATGAGTGGCACAGATCTAGCAATCTGTAGCATCCACAACAGGACTGATAAGAGCAAAATTCCCTTTGACAGAGATAATTTGAACAGGAGAGTAGGATTGAACTAGAGATGGGGAGCTGCACAAAAAATGCAAGTAATGAATATTAATAGATCACAGATGATGAGGCACTACTTAAAAGTACTGGCAACAAAGAGAGAGTGAGAGAGAAAGAGAGAGAGAAGGATAAATGAGAAAGAGACTAAGGGAGAAGAGAATCAACAACACTTGGCATGCTTTTTGTGAGCTGGAAGAGGCAGAGTTTGTGGCTATCTTTTGGCTAGGTTAGTGTATGACTGCCATTCCTGAGAAAGAAAGAACTCAGGGGAAGATGAAGTGGGTGTTATGGGTGTGAGAGGGAAGATGATTGCAATTTTAGATTTATTTGGCTTGAGATGTCCTTGAGATTCTTCAGCAGGAAATATTCAGAAAGTAGTTGGAAATTTATCTCCTTAGTCCAAGATAGGAGTCACTAGGAGAGATCTAAGCTCTTTGCACACCTTTAAGCAAGAGCTTATGTTGGTTTTCTTCTTCATTAATGTCCAGTAACTTTGTTGGAAGGAAGTGCATCAGTTAATAATTAGGTGGTAGTTGAAAGCTTTGTGTAAAATGACCCAATTCAGTAAAGTGGAGAATAAAAACAAAAAGGGGGGAAGAGGCCTGAAAGTAGCATCTTGAGAAATTATAAGATTAACAATAAGAGGAAGAACCCAGACAAGAAAGGAAAACAAGTCCTGTGGATGGTATCCCTAACATTTAAGGAAAGACGAAGGTGGAAACGGAGTCAAATGGCAGTGAAGTAAGGAATGATAAAGATGGAAACTTGGCCATAAGATTTAGCAACAAGTCATTTGTTTATGTTCATAAGTGGTTCCTGGTTTCTACAGAGTGAGGAGTAAAGCTGGGTTACAATAGGTTAGGGTCAAAAGATATGAAGTTTGGCAAGATAAGACTGAACTTTCAACAGTAAGGAAAGAGATTTAGTTGCTCATATTGTAGGACTGTCATGGTAGTATCTTTAAAGTAACCTAGGAGAGTTGGCCTTCAAACTGTTTTACCTACTGGTAAGGAGTACATTTTATATCACAATCTAATAACTGGAATAAGTGCTTCATAGAAGAGTATATAGCCTACTATATGGACATTTCATATAAGTGGAAATCTTACATAAGCCTTATCTATCTTCATTTTTCACTTAGTATATTTTCAAAGTTTATGTTGTGGCATGTGATACTACTTCATTCCTTTCTATGGTTCAAAAATATTCCACAGTATGGATATATTACATATTTTTCCATTCATCACTTGAATATTTATTTCTGTATTTTTCCTACTATGAATAATACTGGTGTGAATATAAACATATGAGTTTTTGTGTGAACATATTTGCATATCTCTTAGATATACACTAGAGATGAAATTGTTGGGTCAAGTGTTAACTGTGTTTAACTTTTAAGAAATTGCCATTCTATTTTCCAAGATGGCTCCACCATTTTACATTTTAACCAACAGTATTTTGAGGATTTTAATATCACCACAGCCTCCATTACTCTTGTTATTATCTGGTTTTCTGATTGTAGTCATCCTAGTGGGTGTAAAGAGGTAAAATAGGGTGTAGCGTGTAAAAACACTATAGTGTATATTCTATATTTGCCTTTTCAGTATTTGATTTGAATTTTTCTGATAGCTAGTCATGTTGAATATCTTGCTATGTGTTTTATTGAATTTTTTTGAATAAATCTGGTTAGACTCTGAAATTTTTTAATTGGGTCATAGATATTATGAATTTTAAGAGTTTCTTATTTATTTAAATACAAGTCTCCTATCATATATCTATTTCTAAATACTGTCTTCTATTCTTTGGGTTAATATTTCACATTCATGATGGTGTCTTTTAAAGCATAAAAGTTTTTAATTTTAATGAAGTATAATTTATTTTTTCTTTTGGTCTTTGGTGTATTCATGTTATATTTGAGAAACCAGATTCATGTTTCCTGTAGCAATAAAAAGACTGTAGGTAGAGAACCTCCCTCAAGGAAGAATTAGGACAAACAGCTAAACAGGCCTCATCCTCTGCAAATAAAAACTGACAGCTTGTGGTCACACATTCTCCACCCTCTGTGCCCTGCAAAGCTTATTTCACAGAAGCTGGTGGTCATACTTCCTCTGTACACCGTACCCTGCAGAGCTTACTTTACAAAAGCTAAAAAAGAAAAAACCTAACCCAAGAATGTCAAAAGGCTCTAAGACACTACTCCATTTTCTCTATTAATGAACCAATCAACCAATCAAGTAGAGGCCTCCTCAGCCTAAATACATGATAGTCCCTGAAAGGTATAAAATAAAAGCCCAAGCCCACTGTCAATGGTGGCTCCCTTTTGGGCACCCCTACCTGTCTCTTGAAGAGAAGGCAGCTGTTCTCTTGTAAGCTTGATTTATTGAAGTATAAACTCTGTTTCACGTTTATCTGGTTCTTCCACAATCTTCTGAGTCATTGGGGGAGCCAGGCCTGATGAGTTTCCTAGATGTCACACACTCTGGTGTTAATGTTAGTCACATTATTAACATATCTAAACAATCAATACTTTGGGCCAGGGATTTAGCTCAGTGGTTCTGGCGCCTGTCTTGCAAGTGCAAGGACCCCGGTTCGATCCCCGGTAACCACATAACAATACTGGGTGTGCAGACTCACGCCCAGCAGCAACTAGTACCACATACCACAGTGCCGGCCGTGGTGGCTCATGCCTGTAATCCCAGCACTTGGGAGGCAGAGGCAGGAGGATTGCTGTGATGTGAGTTTGAGGCTGAGCTCAGGGCCAGCCTGAACTATAAAGCGAGACAGTATCTCAAAAACAAACAAACAAACAAAACAAATAATTAATACCTATTCCGTAATATCACTGAGTATCTTGTTTGTGTTCAAATTTCCAATTGTTTCATAAATGGCACAAATGTGTGTGTCTTTCTGTTCACGTTTCACTCCAATTAATTAACTTCTGTTTTTGTTTTCTTCCTATGTATTTTTTAAAATTCATTGTTTATTGGTATATTTTAGGCATGTATTGTGCTCATATTCATTATTGGGAATTTGTATCTTTACATGATATATCTTGATTCTAGTTTTTGCCATTCCCCTGGCCTCCCATCCAACTCTTCACCTCTCTCTATTTTCAAACACTTTGTTTTTTCCATTTTTTCTTTTTCTCTTATCATTTCTCTCCTCTCTCAACCCCACTCCTTAGTCCCTCCTTCCCTTTGAACTTTTTCTTCCTATTTTACATTATGTTTTATAAACTTTGGTTTTGTGGCTTTTATAGTGTGAATTTTTATAACATGAATCCCTGAACTATAGTTTAACTATTTTTCCTTTGTATGTTCTATAAATTGATAATTGGATGTAGAAGCTTGACCTGATTCAAAGTTTTCTGTTGTTTTTCAAGAATGATTGATGCTTTTGTTAACAGCTAGTCAAGTCTACTATCTGTTCACAGTGACCAGATCAAAAAAGGACATTTATTTTAGTAAAAAGAAAAACAATTTATTTAAAGATAGCTCCAATGAGAGAGAGAGGCCTATTTACTTCAATTCACTACCTCACCAAGGTACAGGGGTGTAAAGGTCTTTTATCATAAACAACAGGGGAAAGGGAAACAAAGAGAGATAATGCAGATTTTCACACTTGCTTTATAGCTTCCAGCCATCTTAAGTTCATTCTCCTCCTTATTGTAGAAAGGAAACTGGGCCCCGGGGCTGGGGATTTGGCTTAGTGGTTCCAACACCTGCCTTGTAAACCTAAAGTCCCTAGTGGGCATGGTGACTCCTGCCCAGCAGCGATCAGTACCACACACCACAGTGCCAGGCGTGGTGGCTCACGCCTGTAATCCCAGCACTCGGGAGGCTGTGGCAGGAGGATTACTAAGCTCGAGGCAGAGTTCAGGACCAGCTTGAACTGAAAGCAAGACCCTGTCTCAAAAAAACTGAAAAAAAAAAAAAAAAGATACTGCACCCTGGCCATTTGGGGTAGGAATCTGAATATTTATGCCCTTTTGAGCTGAGGAGTGGAGAAGTGTTGGTCAAAGGCGTGCTTAGAACAAGTTTGGAAAATTGATTATCAGCAAAAGAGAAAAAAAAAACCTGCTTTAAAGTTCTGTATTATAGTACTGGTTATAGTATGAGCCAAAACTTGCAAAATGGGTTGGAATTTATTATATCTTATAGGGCCAGAGGTCATTTTGTTCACATTTTCTAATAATCTATTTAAAACATACAAGTGTTCTATTTTATAGACAATAGAAAGCCAATTTCATTCCTCTGAAAGTCTATGCGGTTCTAGCAGTTCATTTGTTCAGTGCTTCACTTCCCAAGTTTGTTCCCTCTTTCCAGCATTATCTATCTGTTCATTCCTACAGTCAAAGAATAGAAAGAAGGTCAGAGATTTATCTCTGGCTGGGATGTAGCTCAGTGACACTGCACCTGCCTCACAAGCACAAGGTCCTGAGTTCAATCCCCAGTATTAGGAAAAAAAAATGGTGAGGCACCAAGCTCTGAGAGCCTTTCTGTATAGGGCCTACACAGGTGCAGAAATTGTATGTGTTTTTCTGAGGTGAGGATTTGAAGTTTGAATGAATTCTCCAGTGAAGTGTAAGTTTTCCTGTGACTGCAGGGAGATGGAAGGCCAGAGAGCAAGGAGTTGCCCCAAAGTTAATCAGTGAGTTGACACACCAATGGAAGTAAATCTGAAATCTTCTGATCTCTAGTTCAGCTCCAACCAATCCTGGAAGTTCTAGAAACTGGGTTACAAACGTTAAGCAGGCCAAGATTACAAGTTATTTAGAAGTTTATCCATGCTGAATCCTTCACCCACCCCTTCATTATGAAAACCCTGAAGAAAACAGGTACAGAAGGACCATACTCCAATTTGATAAAAGCTATGTATGACAAACCAATAGTACCACACTAAATGGGGAAAAACTAGAAGCCTCTCCCCCTAAAGTTGGGAACAAGAGAAGGATGTCCATTATCATTTCTTCTATTCAACATTGTACTCAAAACTTTAGTCATAGCAGTTAGGCAAGAAAAAGAAATCAAAGAGAAAAATAGAGGGAAAGAAGAAGTCAAATTATCATTATTTGCAAATGATATGATACTCTAAAGAGAAGATCTGAAGAACTTCACCAAAAATCTTAGAATAACCAGTTTCAGCAATGTAATAGGATACAAAATCAGCAAACAAAAACCACTAGCATTTGTGTACAACACCAATGGACAAGATGAGAAGGAAGTTATGAAAACATTATCATTCACAATAGCTTCAAGAAAAGTGAAACACTCAGAAATTAACCTAACCAAGGAAGTAGGAGACCTCTACAAAGAAAACTACAGTATTCTCAAAAACGAAATTGAAGAGGATATTAGAAAATGGAGTGATGGACCAGGGGTTTAGCTCAGTGGTTCTGGTGCCTCTCTTGCAAGCGCAAGGACCCGGGTTCGATCCCCGGTAACCACATACCATACTGGGCATGGAGACTCACCCCAGCAGCAACCAGTACCACATACCACAGTGCTGGGCGTGGTGGCTCACGTCTGTAATCCCAGCACTTGGGAGGCAGAGGCAGGGGGATTGCTGTGATGTGAGTTGGAGGCTGAGCTCAGGGCCACCTTGGACCACAAAGTGAGACCCTGTCTCAAAAATCTTAAAAAAAAAAAAAAGGAAATGGAGTGATGGTTCCTGCTCCTGGATAGGCAGAAGTGATAATGTCAAAATGACCAACTATTATTCAGATTCAATGCAATCTCAAAATACCAACAGCATACTTTCCACATCTTGGAAAAATAATCCTAAAATTTGTATGAAGCCAGAAGAAGGCCCAGTATAGCAGAAGTAATTTTGAGCAATAAGAGCAATGCAGGAGGCATAGCAACACCTGACTTCATGGTACACTACAAAGTAGTAATGATAAAATGGCATGGTAAAAAACAGAAATACATGATTCAACAGGACAGAATTGAGGATACAGAAACTTCCTCTGACACATTCACCTATTTGATCTTTGACAAAAGGGCCAAAAACATACATTGGAGGAAAGATAGTCTATTCAACAAAAGTTCTGGGAAAATTATTTATCTGTGTGAAGAAATTGGAACAGGACCCTATGTCTCACCATATACTAAATAGAAATAAAGAAGGGTTAAAGATCTAAACATTAAAGCAGAAACATTAAACTTACTGGAAGATAAAATAGATAAAACGTTAGAAGACATGGGTGTAGAAAAGAATTTTCTAAGAAGAACCTCAATTACACAGGAAAGAACAGCAAGAATGAAGAAATGGGATTATTTCAGACAAAAAAGCTGCTGTGTAGCAATAGAACCAATTAGTAGAGCGAAGATACAACCTGCAGAATGGGAAAATATTTTTGGCAGCTACTCAGAAGACTAATATCCAGAAATACAAAGAACTGGAAAAAAATATAATTGTCACCTAAAATTAAAGATCTAATCAATAAATGGGCAAGAGAAATGAATACAAACTTCCCAGAAGAAGAAATACAAATGATCAACAAATATATGACGAAATGCTCAACATCTCTGGTCATTAGAAAATGCAAATAAAAGCAACACTGAGACCATATCCTAGTCCAGAATGAATGGCAATGATTAGGAAATGAAACAGCCACAAGATGTTGTCATGGTTGTAGCCTTCATTGCTGGTGGGAATGCAAACTACTACTATCATTATGGAAGTTACTATGGAGACTTCAGAAAGAACCCAAATTAGAAATTCCATATAACCCAGTGATCTCCCTGCTTGGTATCTTCCCCCAAAGAGGTTAAGATACCATACTATACAAACACATGCATGCCAATGTTTATAGCAGCACAACTCATAAATCCTAGAAATAGCTTGTATACCCATCTAGAGATGAGCAGATGAAGAAAACGTGGTATCTCCATATAATGGAATACTACTTTGCTATAGTGACAGAATTGAGTCATTTGTAGGAAAATGGATGCAGCTGGAAAATATAATGTTGAGTGAAATAAACTAGATGCACAAGGTTAAATACTGTATGGTATCTCATTTGAGTGAGGCAAAGTAGAAACAAAGAAAATAATGATGGTTGTATAGAAAGTTATAATGGGAGGAATTACTTGTAATAGAGAAGTGGTCCAAGGGAAAAAACAGGAGGGATAAGGAGGGGGAGGGGAAGTAAGAAGAATAAAGATATGCCACGTACAGGAAACTAATAACCTCAAGGAAGAGCTAAGATAAAAAATATCAACAAAAGTGAAAAATGGGATAGGGGAATTGGAGGAGGAGGAAGGGAAAGAGAAGGGGATTTAAAAAAAAATAAGCTGTGGTATGTACATGTCACCTCCCCTCAAGATGACTGTAAACTTCATGAATTGCTAACATGTACTAAAGTATTTTTTATAAAATTTAAAAGATGTTTACCCACGCTGAATACTTAACTTTAGCTGGCTTCCCCTCTGAGTAGCACCATGCCGAAAGAGTGCAAGCGAAGGCAACGTAGGAAAGGGCAGCCATATCAGAGAAAGCCGAATAGAATCAAACTTTTTTAAAAAATGAACTTTGGATATTTTGTTGTGTGTTCCTATGGTTCTGTCCACAGCATCACTTGCATGCATACATTTTGGACAGTGGCCAATGCACCTTGGTTTCCTCCTTGCGCCAGGCTCCAAAGTGGTTACCAAGAGTACATATCTCTGCTCTATCTATCTACCCTGTTTTTCTGTCTCCCCTTTATCATATCCCCTAGGTCTTCTTCATCCTTCCCATCTTTCCTTCTCTTTGCCACGGTCTCCTTCTCCGTCCTTCTTTCCTCTCCTCTCCCAGGCCAGCTCCTTTCCATCCCCTCTGGTAGGCTCTCTTTTTCTCAGTCTTCCTTTTTCTCCCCGCAATCAGCCTATATCCTCTTCAACCCACCCCCACAAGCTCCCTTCCCCCATGCCAAAACCTAGCTACTAGCCTCTCCCGCTCTTGTGGTTGGAATACAGCAAGCCAGCTCCTAGAGCGTTGGGCCCTCGGGTTGGCTGCCCCGGGTAGCACGCCAGTGCAAGTCCCACCAACAGCAGCGAACGCGTCCCTCCAGCAGCTGCTATTGGCCGTTGTGTCTGTCAGTGACTTCGGCCCCGCCTGACGCAGGCGCCCACAGTCGCTCCCAGAATAAAAAGGCAGCCTACCGGGTGAGGTGGGGGCGGGGAGAGGAGAGGGAGAAGACCAGCGAGGAAGGGCTGGAAAGCGTGGCTGGCAGCCTGGAACCCAGCGAAGAGAGCAGCGTAGGAAAGCGAGGGAACTAGAGAGATAGAGGAGACTGAGACTGACCAGTAGCCTGACAGGCGGACGTACGCCCGGACAGACAGACTCAGCCGGCGCTGGAGAACCTCTGATAGGTTCCTCCCGCCTTTCCCTTTTGAAAACCGGGATTTTGCTTTTTCTGTGGCGCCCGAGAGAGAATGCTGGACTGCCGTCTTCAGCACAAGCTAAGATTTCGCAGCTAGGCAAGAAAAGATCAGCTCAATCCTGAGGGGGGTGGTGGAAGCAAGTGCCCCGTCCCCATCCCCCTTCCCTCCCCTCCCCGACGAACTCGGGCGCCAAACCCAGCCCTTCCCTAACCACCCGACTTCCTCCTCTCCTTTCTAGCATGGTGGCTGTATGGACAGTCTGACAGAACAGAGACTGACATCTCCCAATCTGCCGGCCCCCCACCTGGAACACTACAGTGTTCTGCATTGCACCATGACCCTGGATGTGCAAACTGTAGTCGTTTTTGCCGTGATTGTAGTCCTCCTGCTTGTCAATGTCATACTCATGTTTTTCCTGGGAACACGCTGAATGGAGTACAGCCACCTGAGCTGTCGCGAACTCTCGCTTTGATTTCATCCCGAGAGCCATCGCGGGGGGGTGGGGGGAGAGTCGAGAGAAAGAGAGAGAGAGAGAGACAGAGAGAGAGAGGGGGAGAGAGAGAGAGAGAGAGAGAGAGAGACAGAGAGAGACAGACACCAGGAAAGAGAGGGAGAGAAAGAACAAGCTTTTTTACTCGGGGGGAAACGTTTTGAGCTTCAACATGGCCTCGCTGTGATATGTATGACGTTGGTATATTATCTCTCCCTAAATCTTTTGTCCTGTCTTGTCTTTTAAGTATGCCTTGTGAATAATTGCTTGAGTGAAATTGTTACTAAAGAAATGTTTCTATTTCAGTGTGCATGCCGGTGTGCATTCTCCATCTACGTGACGTTCTTAGAGCAAGCTCTGCTTTCCCTAACAGTGACTTCTCTGTGCTGTCTTCTCTACATTTTCTCGAAAACTACCTTTAAATTCCTTTAGTGAATTTTAGTCAAAATTTCTCTCTTGCCAGCAAGAGTACATTTGGGTTTGTTTGGAGCAGCGGGGCGGGGGGAGAGTGAGGGAAGGAGTTTGTGGAAGAGCATGATGAAATTTTGATGTCTAAGAAAGGCAGTCTTGTACTAGATGTTAAGAGGGGGGAAACATCTGTGTAATAAATGGATTTGGGGAAAATGATTTGTTTTTATTCTCTAATAAGAGGCAAGAAGTTGGGAAGTGATGCAGTGGGGTGCCTTGAGGTGGCAATTGGTAACTGTGTCCTTCGAATCTCAGTTTACTCTCCAGGGTTTACGGTTTCCATTTGAAAAGAAGCCACCTTTAAAACATTTTTTTTACAATATTAAATGTCAATTCCTTTGGAATCATAGAATGGGATATAAAAGGATTCTCTGATCTTTCGGATTGGCAAGAGAGGACTTTTCCGTTTCCCACAGAATGTGTCCCTGGTTTTGAGTTTGAAGATTTTTCTGTGTCTCATCTAGAAAAAGAAAAAGCTAGTTTTTACCTTCCTTGGGAATAATTGTGTTGGCTATGGCTCCTTCGGTGGTAATCTCATTTCTAATGATGGTCTTGCACTACGTTTTTAAAGAACTTGATAATGCTGTGAGAAAGTGGTGGTGTATTATTTGCATTCTTGTTTGTTGCTTTAAGAGTAAAGGTCTTTCTGTTGGAAACATCCCCATAACTAGAAACATGTAATGTGTTAAATTAAGAGTTTTGAGCATGAAGGGAAAAAAAAGTCTGGATGGAATTGGACAAGAGCTTGGGAAACGTGAGCTAGAAGCAACATTCCAATTTAAGATATGTCTGCCTATGTATCATATGGTAGTGATGATGGTTGCTGTTATTGTCATTATTATTATTAATTATTATTTATATATTTGTTTCTGCTGAGGAAGCTCTTGACAAAGCTAGGAAATTGACTGTGATTACATTGTGCATAATACTTCTTTCCTTCCTTGCTGATGTAGGCAGATCTTCCTCATTTCTGTTGCTTACCTGTCTTGAAATAGTGCTATTTTTGGTTCATGTAGCAATGAATCAGGGCACATACACATACATACATGCTCCCCCTGCACTTGTGGAGGCGGCCGCTCATGTGTGATGTGCAGATCTGCTGCCATTACGCTGTCAAGTTGTATGTCCTGTTGTTCAGTCTTTTTGGAAATGGTTATGAAGGGAGCTGGCATGCGAAGGGGGGAGGGAGGTTCAAATTGTCCTGACCTCAGGACTCAGAGTATTACTTAATGGTGTCACCTTAGGCTTTGAGCCTCAACACTGGCTGTCTGACTGTGTGGGTGAGAAGCTAAGGTGTGTTGATTTTTCTCATTTGATAACATGTCGTAAGCATGATCTGGGAAGTTTGCTGGCACTGATTCTTAATAATTAGGCTTTGGTCCTGTGTGAGGCCCCTTTGGACAGAACCAAGAACTTATTTCTTCACAAGGAGATGCATCCTTGTGATCCCAGCACTTGGGAAGGCTGAAACTAGGCAGTTTAGGAAGATTCTGTCCAGAGTTCAAAATAAAAAAAGACTGGGGATAGAGTTCAGCATAAAGGCCCTGGATTCAATCCTCAGTACCTCACCAGATATATTATTTAAACTAGACATTATATCATGTATCTTGCCTTGGCCCTTCATTTTGAGACAGTGTTGATGAGTGGTAAAAGGCTCAATGCCAGGCAGCTGCAGATCTGAGTTTTCTTCACTCAGTAGCTGTTTGACCTTGGGTAATTTTTTCCTTCTCAGTGGGTTTGAGATTCCCTGGAACACTGGCATTTTGAAATGTTTGGATTCGGTAAGTCCACGTTCTTATGTTCGAGAACTTAGAGCACCCATTAGAATTGAAGTTGGAAGGGGATAAGCTGAAAACAAATGAAAAGGAAAGTAAAATAACTAAGGGATGATGGGAGAAGCAGGTGGATATTTGGTTGCTGGTATCTAGAGAAGTTCTGCCTAGGAAATTTTTGGCCTAGTCGTGTGGTAAGGAAATGAGGACTACCACTGGAATGCTTTTTTCTTTCTTTTTTTTTTTTTAACTTTTTGCTTTTTTACTAAAGGCAAAGGGGGCCTAAAAGGCTAGTTTTTAACCTAGGTTTACAACTTAAGTTGTATCTTGAAATGCCTTCCCCTCTGGGTGCCTGTCACATCCTTGCCAGAAAGCCTTTGGGAATGTTTGTGTGCAGAGTGGTAGCAGTGTGTTTGTGAGTGTGTATGCACCCTCCTGAGGATCTGTATGAGGTGGTGATATGTGTGGGGAAACAGCATTGATTGGCACAGTTCTGAATGGCCTCTTGTGCTAGGGTTTGTGAGGGATTCAGTGGTGCTTGGATGGATGAATGCTACCTGTGACAGTTCCCCTAACACCATCTCACCCCTCTCAGGCTAAAGGAGTAGTTTCAGGAGCCATCCCTTCGGTAATTTAGCTGTAGTTCTTCACATCTTCCAAATTCACTTACCTCGGAAAAAAAAAAAAGGGGGGTAGGCATAGCCAGATGGCAGGTCACTTTAGAGCAGCCAGAAGGGAGTTTGAGGAGTAGAGAACAAAAGGTGAAAAATGTGACATTTTGCTTGTGTGACTCCTGAAGATTTGGCATTTCTCCTTCAGCTATGTGAGAGCATCAAAAAGAGAAAGTGGGAGAGAATGATAAATGCGATCCAGAGGAGTGGAAACCTATGCATTCTGATACGTTTTCTCTCCTCCCCCCCTTTGGCCTTCTCTCTTAATCTTTCCCAGTCTCTCTTTCTTCCCTCCCCACTCAAAGTGGATGAGAGGTGAGGAAGTGAGGGCTTTTCCTCCCTGATTCACCCCAGCTTCCCTGGGCAAAGCTCATTATTCTCTTTTGTCATCTCTCTGGGTAGCGAATAAGCTTTTTCTTCTAGGAGGGGCAATTTGGGCTTCGAGCTCCTCATTAAGGAATTAAAGAAAATGCCCTGTACTAGTATCCTAGCAACTCCCTCATCAGTGCTGCTCACTGAGCTCTAGAAGCGGCCTTTTAAAGACTCAGGCAGCGCTGTGACTAGACGAGGGCTGGGGCCCATGAGGGCTTGCAGAGATGCTTTTGGAGAGCAGATAAGAAATCCCAGTCTGCCTTGTTTGCAAATACCTAGAAAATATATTCCCTGCAGACATACGGAGCTCAGCTTTGTCTGGCTGTTAGAAATGTTTATCAGAAGACTCACAGGTTGAAATCTCTCTCCTTGACATTAACTGAGCCACTCTGGCTACCTAGCTTTGATGTGAAGTCTCCAGGTCTGGAAGAATAATTTTGTCTCCCACTATTTGTTTTCGTGGGAAGAGAGTGAAGTGATAGCATGGTAGGGACAAACTGCGCAGCACTTTTCTTTTTTAGGAAGATAGCCTCCGTCTTTCAGAGCCTGTAACATTTACTTACAGAGTTAGCCCCAATTTGGTTTGCAGCATGGAAATCCTTACCCAGCCCAGCTGCAGCATGGAATTCACAGTAGTTTTCTTTATATGATTCAGTAACTTCTGATTGGGAGGATCCGAGCAAGCTGGAAGAGTTTTTTTGCAGAGTTAGTGAGAAGGGCTGGTTCACACTTTTTCACCCACCTGTATCTTTGTACTTCTAGGGAGCTCATGGCTGCCAGAAAGCTTAGGGTCAGGTGTTTTCATGCCCCGTGGAGAGGCGCAGATTAAGAGTACTCAGCTGTGAACAGAAGACACAGTAATAGTTAGTTGCAGGGATACTGAGACATTATGTCCTTCTGTACAGCTTTTCTGCCATCTCAGCCTGTGATCTGTTTTTGGCTTGTAGAGTGTTTGCTCAGGCCATGGTTTTGAGAATTGAGCCTCCTCCCCCCCCAAAAAAAAAAAACCCTGCCTCATCAAGAGACCCCGTACAAGGCATCTGGACTCAACTCCAGTGGCTTTTCCCCCAAGAAATGCATGGAGGTAAATCTTAGATTTTCTAATCCATATTTCCAATTCTGCTCCAAATGACTATCTGGCTTTCCAAGAATCTTTAATTAAAGCTCAGGTCTTCCAGTATATGCCCAGATTGTCTCCTTCTGTCCATAGGTAGATCTAGCTCTCTAGAATATTTAATTCACTGTGCTTTGTCCTGGCATCAAAGTACAAGATGAAAAAATGCTAGAAGGGAGAAGCGATTCAAGGAGAGAGAAGGCTTGGGAAACAGTCCAGTAATGGCTATATAATAACTTTTTGTCACTACATGGGACTATAACGTTTACAAAATGATTTCACATCCTTTCTAATATGAACATCACATCAGCCTTGTGAAGTGGGCAGTGATGATTGCTATTTCAGTTTTCCAGATGAGAAGAAAAAGGTCAGAGAGATTGGTAGGACAGGAGTGAGTCTGCCTTTCCAATAAAGATGTGGGAGACTCGAGCCAATCACTCCCAGCTAGTGTGAAGCTGAAAAGGGTCAGGTGGGGAGGGAGGTGTGTGTGAGTCATCCCTGAAGTCATACTTGCTTCCTCATCTTCACTTGCTTACATTTTTAGTGCTTTTTAATACCTTTCCTTTATATAGCACTTTTGCACAAAATTCTTCAGTCTATAAAATGCTACCTTTTGTCTTGAATATGCATCACAGTTCCTTTTTATCAGTCTTATAAAAATTGCTATTTAGGACTTTAAGGTGAAATACACGTATGGCTATTTAAAGCTTAAAATACAGAATCTGCAATTTTCATGCATTTTGAAGCGTACAGCAGTACCTCAGTTCACGAATTTCTTTCCACACTTATGGCCACAAGCCAAAGTGACTGAGAATCAAATCAAATTCAGTTGTTAGGTTCAATGTTGACTTTGTGGGGAAATTTAATTTGGTTTGTGACCAGAATTGCCAAAAGAATTAAGTTTGTGCACTGAGGTACCACCGTATATATTTTTCTATATTTCTTTAAAAATGTAGCACCTAGAGCTTATTATGCTCCTCCAGGGCTACCTGACTAAGCTCATGTAAAAAAGTGACTTCAGTGCATCCATGAAATGTGTAATAATGCAGCATTCTACTGGTATGCAACCCTCACTGAATGTTCAGATCACTTGGGGAGTTTTTAAAATACCCATGCCGTGTCTCTGCTCTGAGACATTGTGATTTAATTGGCCTGGGATAGGTCTGAGGTAATTTTTTTTTTTCAATTTAAAGCTCCCCATAGTGATTAAAATAGGCAGTCAGAGTAAAAAAAAAACCACTATGCTGTCTTAGCCTTTTGAGCTTGTAGATTGAAAAGTCTTTCCTGTCTGCTTAGTCTAGTTTTATGAATTTAGAATTTTGAACAAGTTTATATTTTTAGAATCAAACTTGTTAAATTTTATTTTTTGTTTGGTTCCCTTTTTATAGATTAATTTTTTTTCTTTATACTGTGCAAGAAATCAGCAGTTTCTTTGAGTGTGTATCAGATAAACTGTTTTGATTTGTCTATTGTTTTAGCTTTTCTTGAGTTTTAAACTTTTTCTTCATGTTTCACAACAGATTAGCAATCTCTTATAGTATTACACAGTTTTAAAACTGAGTATCAAGTTATTGATTCAAAGAATTGTTTAACATTATTAGATTAATATGGCTTCTCTGGTATTTCACCAGAACTTCTTGGAGACAGAACTGTTAAGCTTTGCATATATCTAGTCAACCTGTGCAGACTCCTTGGGGCTATGCTGTCATTTAGCCTACAGATCTGCTAATGAGAATAGCATCATCTGGGATTTTTTACATGTGTTGTAGGCATCAAGATATGCTAACTTTATAGCTAGCATCTACCATACTGATGGTCCCATCAAAAAGGATTAAAATTCTTGTCTTCTTTGGGGTAAATGTGGTTACAGGCTCCAGAGCTCCGTTTTTGTTCAGTCCCCACAAACCAACTGTTTCTTAAATGGATATAGAATTTGGTTAAGGGTCAATGCCACAACTCTACTTTTTGTGTCTCATTTCCCTTTTCTCTCTTGGAAAAGCATGATGGATATAGTACGTGTGTGTGTGTGTGTGTGTGTGTGTGTGTGTGTGTGTGTGTGTGTGTATGCATGTATGTGTGCTCAGTACGGGGGACTGAAACCAGAGAGTGCTGAGGTACATACCCAGCCTTTTTATTATTATTTTTGTTTTAATTTTGAGACAAAGTCTCACTGAGGAGGCAAGTTTGGTCTTGAACTCGTGAACCTCATGCTTTGTCTGTCAGCCTCGCAAGTATCTGGGATTACATCGCTTGTCTAAATTGTTCCCATTAACCCAGTGGGTTCTCTACTTTGGCTGCACACTGCAATCATCTGGGGAGTTAATAAGACTAACGAGTCCTTGGTCATGGTTGAGCCCTGGCATTAATACTTTTCTAAAAGCTCCTTGGAGGTACTGGGAGTGCTCAGCCAGGGGTGAGAATAACTGCTATGGAATGTTGCAAAGTAAATAATATCTCAGCTTAAGTCTAGTATATCACGCATGTACATTGGCAGACTTTGCAGGTGGTGAGATTTTATTCTAGGAATTGTGGGGGCCTTGAAGAGTTTTAGAGGGTTGTGCCCACTCTAAAATGGACTCAGCACTAGAGAATGAATAGGTTGATACTTGTTTGCATTTAAAATACAGTAAGCCCCCTGTATCTATAGGTTCCCCTGTATCCACACGCAGAAAATATTTTTTAAAATTAAAAAATGACAGAAGTGAAAATACCTATTAAAAACTAATGCAGTATCAAAACTATTTCATGGCATTTACACTGTATTTAAGTATTATAAATAGGGTTGATTCACAGTATACAGGAGTAAAGCCATTATCTGCCATACACAAGGCACAGGCTCCAATCTCTTTCACAGAAATAAAAAGGAAAAGTACAAACAAACAAACAAAAAAATAAAGCATGTAGAGGAGGTGCATAGATGCTATGTGAATAGTGTACTGTTTTCCATAAGGGTCTTGAGCATCTTTAGATTTTGGTAGAGGAGTCCTGGAGCCAATCTCCCACAGATACCAAAAGAGAGCTAACCAACTGCGAGATGGCTTGAACTCTTCAGGAGAAAAAAAAATCTTTCACATTTGTGGGAAGACTCTATTCATTGCTGAGTAATTGAAAATAAATTATTTCTTCCTTCTGAAATGCATTTTCCTCAACTGCACAATAAGGGTTAGATGGTTTCACCGATTTCCTCTAGCTCTAATAATTTGCTTTATGATTAGTATGAATGATCAAAATGATTACATATATTATTCAAAACCAGCAGGTAATCCACAGATTTCTGTTAGATTTAGAATCAGAATGACGCTGGGGTAATAGATTTGCCTTCTTAAATATATTTGGCTTAGGTTTCTTCTATAACAGTTGAACTTTAGCTGCTTGCCAAGCAAGGAAGGGAGCCCGACAGTGAGTCAAATACTAGCAGCACAGCAGTTTGGGATTCCACTTGTTAAAGAAATATGTCTTTTGAATAATTGAGAATGGGCTCATCTTGGTACAGAAACAGTATCCTAGATCTGAGGAGGCCTAGCAGGTAAGAGCCTAGCTGCTGTGATAGCCCTGAGTCCCTTTCTGAGGTGTTTAGAAATCATTCAATCATTCACTTAGTTACTAGTACTACTATTAATAGTTAAGAATTTCAGCAAAGTTCCCTAGCTATTTCTTTGGCTCCTTTCCCAAGCTTAAAAAGGCTTAGAGGGATTAAATGATATTCTCAAAGTTACTCAATAGGCAGCGGTAATGACTGACTTGGAACTCAGGACTCGTGTCACCACTTCCTGTATTGTAGTTTGCACTGTGGATTTATGGTCAGGGTGCAGTCATGACTCTGAGAATTGAAGAGGTCCACTGACATAGAGCAAAACCCAGGAGGAAGCTTTACAGGAAGGATAATGGGAGCAAATTAGAGGAAAGAAGAGTGAGACATACCTTAGAGTAGATCTTCTTTGTCCTTACAACTCTTCTGTACTAGTTGTAGGCCTTTGATTGAACATTGAACTCCAAAGTCAACAGTTGGTAACAGTATGGTAGAAAGACAGCACAGAAGGCAGATTTACACTAGAAGAAAAGCAAAACAAAACAGCAAGACACTGGAAAAGGCCTCAAGAGCCCTAGGATCGAGCCGGGGAGTTAGTTCAGTGGTTCTGGCACCTGTCTTGCAAGCGCAAGGGCCCAGGTTCAATCCCAGGTAACCACATACCATACTGGGCATGGAGACTCACGCCCAGCAGCAAATCAGCACCACATACCCCAGTGCTGGGCGTGGTGGCTCACGCCTGTAATCCCAGCACTCGGGAGGCAGAGGCAGGAGGATTGCTGTGATGTGAGTTGGAGGCTGAGCTCAGGGCCAGCCTAAACCACAAAGTGAGACCCTGTCTCAAAAAAAACAACAAAACAAAAAAAACCGAAAAAGCCCTAGGGTTAATTCCCGATTCTTTAGCTGCCCAATCTTGACTGAGGCCTTTTTACTTGGACCTCAGTATCTGTGTGACTTAAGTGAGAAGTGGTTCCTTTGCAAGAAATTTGCACTCAAATGAAACTTCTGTATGATACAAGAAAAAACCAGACAAGGTGAGTCTAGTTGGAATGAGCCTGGAGAACAGAATCTAAAGTTCTAGGCAACCGTTCTTTAGTCACTAGGGGAATTGAAATTCAAACGGGGGATAGCTCTGCCCAGATCAATCAAAATGCTGGGGAGATAGGACATCCAGGGAGCGACTGGAGGTGGGTCTGTCATCGAATTGGCCAGGCTTCCCCGAAAATTACTTAAGGACAGAGATTAAAACACCTGGCAGATCTGCACCACACTGCCCTCCATCCTCCCCTTTATCTTGACCAGGTAAAGGAGCTAAGGGAAAATAGGACCCAAGATTATAGGGAAAGGCCTGTAATTTTCACTCTTCAGGTCCTTTCTCATTGTCAGCAGCTGCCTTACTTATAAGGTTCTTGTTCTCTTCTCACTTGGCCGGATACTTGAATCCGTTTTCAGGTTTAGTTGGAGAAAGTGAACTGAGAAGAGTCTGTAAGAATTACAGGAGGAGAATAAGACTATTATGTAAGCAGCGCTTGGAGTGGCAGGCAGTGGGGTGAGAGTGAGGAGAATAAGGAGTCTCCTCTAGTCCACATTAACTCTCCTAAGGAAGGAAGCTGTGGATGCAGCCTTTTGCTGAGTAGCCATCTGCCCTGAGGCCCCAAAAGAGGCCAGCATTGTACATCCATAGGCAGCTCTGAGAATGGTTCTGGCAGCTAATTTCTCTGCCTGCCTGCCTTCATTAGATGAGGGGAAGCTACACACCTCCATGCCCAGCTGGCTGCAGGAAGGATGTGCTAAGAACCCACCCCCACCCCCTCATAGTGTGGTGCCTAAAGGCAGCATCTACTTTTAGTCGAACCTCCCACATCCTCTCCTCCGCTGACTCTCTTCCACTTCACTGTGTGAACTGTGCTGGCTGACAAGGGCTGGGCATTGAGTGCCTTGGTGTTGGGATAAGGGCTCAGAGGAGCTAGGTGTCTTTTATGGGGAGGAGGCTGTGATAATTCTGGCCTGGTGACAAGGCTCAGAACAAAGGCAAAAATGATAAGACTGGTTTGCATTTAGGACTGAGAGAGTGGGAAGATTTATTAATTTACTTTGGACTAAGATGTTTGTGTTGCAAATCCAGACTGAACTGCACAAGAGGACTCAAGAAGATTTATTGGACAGAACACATGTACATTCTGCTTAAATTTAGAGAAAGCACAAGGGACTAATAGGCACTTGATTCTTGACTCTCCTTCTTAAGCATTGCATGCAGTTTTCAGTGGGTTGATATGTTCTCTTACTTGCTGGGTCCTTCCTGTGGCCCTGTGGCGTAGGTAAGGCACAGATTACCTCTATTTTACAGGTGAGAAAAATTAAGCTCAGATATAGATTGTCATATAGCTGCTTCCAGCGTGTTCTGGGCTGAAGCTCTAGAAGTTACACTGGCAGATAAATCATTTCAGACAGCTTTATCTTCTACAGAGAGGATGCTGAAAGTCCTATATCTGATCTCTCACTATAGAGGCTGGGGAACAAGACCTAGATAGGGGAAGGACTTGCCCAAAGATCACAGTGCATTGATAGTAGTGCTGGAGCTAGAATATGGCCTGATAGGGATGCGTCCTTGAAGCTGTGAGAGGTGCACTGTGGCTTTTCAGGAGTGACTGAACAAATCAGTATGATATGATAGAAAGCAAATGGTTACTGAACTACAAGTTTTTATCATTTTTAGTTCTGTGACCTTCATTTTCTGTAAATTGGAGTCCACAATCAGAATTCTTTGAGACAAAAATCTATAGTAACTGGTCCTGTGCAGGGGTCTGACATTCAATAGACTTCTATAAAAATAGAAGGGGATGCAAATATGGAGTTAGTGACCTTGAAAAAAAATCTCATTGTCTTTAAGTCAGTCTCCATTGTACCACAGAGGACTCTTCTCCTCCTGGGAAGGAGAAAAGTCCTATGACTGCTTTGTGCTTTGGATACTTGATGGAAGGCTGCGATTTTTATTTTTTTGAACAAGAAGCTTTTATTTACTCCCAGCTCCATTCCCCATGGAGTCACACACATGTTGCTATGAATAGCAAGCTATCTTTCTTTCTTCCCATCTCTTACAAAACTAAAAGAAGAGCTGGAAGAAATCCAACATTGTGTTTTTAGCACTTTTTCAAGACCATCAAACTGGAACCACCTAGGCAGTTACGATTTAAAAATCAGTTTTGGCACCAAATCTGTGGTTAGGATTTTTGATGAGTATTTCTGGATATTCATGGTATGATTAAGGGTTGTTTTAGAAATTAAAAGTTTTTGGTCACTGACCTATATAGAACAAATTGACTGTCTTCACTTTTATCTGCATCATTTTGGAAACTGACTACACTGGGCACAGGGCAAGAAGGTAAAAACTGTTGTGTAGTTTTTTGTTCCTCACACATTTTTTCTATTCTCCATGACCCTGTGAGTTGAGCAACGCTAAGATTATTCTCCAGAATTGCTTTGATTGGGCAGGGGGTGTAGCTCAGTGCCACTGCATCTGCCTGGCAAGTGAAAGTCCTGAATTCAATCCCCGGTAACAAAAGAATTGCTTTGATTGACTCAGATTAGTGCTCCTTGTAATAGACAGAGACATGTTTAATAGACAGTGGAAGAGCTCAACATGTGGAGTTTGCTACTCCAATCTATCAATACCTATTGACTTTGAGCAGGCGGTGGCACTACTGAGCTAAATCCCCAGGAAATTCATTTTGAATGTGTGTTCTCTAACTTGGTCTTTTTTTTTTTTCTTCTTTGAGACAGAGTCTTGGCATCAGACTTCCAAGTGCTAGGTGGCTGTGCCACCACATGCTGTTGAAGTTTTTGTTTTAAAAAAGGTTAATATGGCAATGGGATCTATGCAGATGCCCCTAGGTAACTCCAGTCTGTTTAGCACTCAACCATACATGAGCACTTTGGATATATCTATTATATCTATTAAATCTATCTGGATATCATATTGTCTAGAAACACATGAGTGGTCTTGACAGTGCTAAATTGTGACCCTAAATTCTACAGTCCTTTATGCCTTGCTTAGTTTGGATGTTTTCTCTTTGTAGATTTATCTGTCCTGGTTCATAAAGAGTAGACCTTGAGTTTAAAAGCTGGCTCCTTACCCTTATCATTATTCATAGTCCTTCCAAAGGATGACACAGAATGTTTGGATAAGCCACATATTGTTTTGCCTGGGTTTTGTGGAGATGATATATCTTTGAATCTGTATGTTTATCTGTTTTATTCTAGTTGTCCTAGGACACTGGGAAAATGAGCGTGGAATAACCAACAGATATAGAGAGGCAACCACTAGCTTGCTAGAGAGGGCTTAGCTAGGATGAGGCATCTACAGGTACTAATCCACATGTGCACATCTGTGGACAGATACTTTCTGGTGGTGAGGGATGCCACTATTAATTCACGGTACTTAAACCGAGAAACCAATTTACTCTGGATGAGGGTAACGAAGATATCATGCCCTTAATTTACTCCCTTACAGTGTGGCTGGGAAGATCATAGCATAAGCAAAGGCAGGGATTCATCCAAAGTCTTAGAATTAGTTGTGCTTTTTTATCCTTATATTAAGGATAAAATGACCTAATATATCCTTATATTAGTTGTCCTCCATGTATTTAGCTCTTGGAAAAAGCACAACTTAAGCAGAGGCTCTTTGTTCTGTTTATGTGCAGACTGACCCACATGACTTTAAGGAATGCTAGCTAGCAGAAACAAGTTGTTGGGAAGGAAAACTGATTTAGCCTTGTTGCCTACTCATGCCCTTCACCATATCCACACATACATATTTATATATACTGTAGTCATATGATACACACAGCACACTCAGATGCATGGAGCATGTTTGTAACACACATTGGGTATACACAGGTAGGACATGCTTTCACATTGATACATCTGAATCACATACATTTAGCTAAGCATGTAGTATACTCAAACACATTCACAAGATAAGCAGGGTGCATATACAGTGACATGCATGAGGATGCTTGTCTACATTTGAATGTGTGAACACACCTAGCATGACTATATGCACATATATACATGAAATACACTGAGATACACATTCAGATACACTCTTAACCCCAGAGTACACAATCCTATCCTTGAGACACACTCTTACAAATAAATGTAAGAAGAAATGACAGTCTTCCTCTGAAACACACTTGAACACATTCACAGGCTCGAGAAAACTCTATGCAGAGCATATCCTGGCCATAGAGCCAGTAGTGTACACTTTCCTTGGAAGTAGGAATGATAGGGAACTGGTTAGAGTTAGTGGGCTTCCACCAGTTTTCTCTGACCCCTTTTATCCTGAAGTCACGTCTCTGAACTCAGCAATAAAATGGATACTAAAATGATGCAGCGGATTAGTGAGACAGAAACAGCTCAGACTCAAGCCCTCAGACGTGAGGCCTGTGAGTGAGCAGGCAAATTTAAAACAATGAAGAAAGCAAACTGGCACTGATCAGTGCAGAAAACTCGAGCCTACTCTTTCATTCTTCACTTACAAACTATGATGGAGTGATATGATTGTGAAGCAGTACCCTAGAAAACCTAAAGTAATTGAGTAGAAAGTTTTGTTTTCCTTGGGAATGAAATAGCAGAGCAAGTCTATCTAAATTGTGGGTTAGAGGGGAAGTGGTAGGATGCCTAAAGGAATACCCCACTTGGCAATGGCCCAGCCTCTCCTGTGTTAGTAGTGGACTCAGAGACCAGACACGTCCTTAATGACCACAACCCAGCCCCTTGGCACAGCAGCTTGGGCCATCTGGCCCCACTAATGAGTGGCTGCTATATTTAGAGTTCCTCAAGCTAGAAATCAGGTCATGGTGTCCTGGGGAAACCTTTCTGGCCCTTGGTACCAAAGGCTGGAGCTAGAACGAAGGTACTATTTCTCAATAAAGGATGAGAAGTAGTTAGGAAAGAAGTCAGAATATGCCAGGCCTACCAAAAATCAGCAGACTAGACCTTCCCCTGGGTCGACTGTAGAAGCCTCATGACCACCTCTCAGCTTTAGATATGAAGTCAGGGTGCATGAGTTGCGCTTGCTACCTTGCTTCTCCGGCTATGCCTCAGTCAGGTTCTCCTCTCATGAATCTTACTGTTCTACTGTGAAAGCTAACATTATTCACCTTAGATATTGTCCAAGATCAGATGTGCCAGGAAGCATATCCACAAAGCTGGTTCTTATGCAAGTCACTCATTGTGCCTGACTTATATCAAAGGAGCCACAGAAAGAAGGGCCAACAGGGGAACCAAGGGAAGGGATCTTCATGGGACTTGGAAGCAGATGGTTACAATTATATTGGGTTCCTTCTCACCTATAAAAATGCTTTTCAGCACTGGGCCAGACCTTCTGGCAAAGAAAACAGTTTTGTAGCATTTAGGTGATTAGGTAGTTTGTGAAACCCAAATAGTGAGATAAAGGGAATCATCATGGGCAGAGACTTCTTCAAGCAAGGCCAGGCTGCCTAAGCTGCCATAGGAAGCAGCCTAGGATGCCATGTGTGGCTGTTGGACAGTAACTAATTTCCAAGTGTTGGAGCTCATGCTAATTTCCTCTCTTGTTGATGAGGAGGGATTGAGGAACTAGATCCTGTAGCGCACCCTCTCAACCTCCCCACAGACATAGGTAAAATATCCCTAAACCTCCATTTTCTGGTCTTATAAGCTCAATTGTTAGTGTCTTATGGTATTTGGGAGGTACAAAAATACATTTTGAGAAAGAATAGGGAAATTATCTTGGAAAATGAGGACTATGAATTTAGGTGTGGTAGTGTCTGCCTATAGTTTCAGCACTGTGGAATGCTGAGGCTGGAGTAGTGAACGTTTGAACTCAGTCTGGGCAATTTAATAAGACCTTGTGTTGAAGTAAAAAAAAACCAAAAGGGCTGGGCCTGTACCTCAGTGAAATAGATGGTTCAGTCTCCAGCACTGCATAGATAGTTGAGCATGTGTTACTGTTTAGGTTGTTCATTTGTCCAGGTTTTAATTAAAGATAATTTGGAGGTAATTGAGGAGCTTGTCCCTTATTTTCATTTAATTTCTCTACCTCTTCCCCACACCATTAAGTTAAACCATTGTTGTGTCCATTTTACAGTTGAGGATACTGAGATTCAGATAGGGGACACTGAGACTGGAGACCTAGGATTAGGTAACAATGGATTTAGTATTAGAAGCTATGTCTTTGGTCTCCCAACCCAATATACTCTCATAGACCCAAGCTGCCATTCAGTGGTTCCTAGTGCCAAGGAAGAAACAGTTTAAGTAAATAAACATGAAAACATAGATTTTTCTCTTACATATGGTGAGAACAAGGAAGGAGGAGATTGAATGGGGTCCAGCCTTTTCCAGCGTTTTGCCTGCTTGTCCATAAGAGGCACACTAGTTTTTCCTTTCTCCCTGACACAGCAGCTCATGTCTCACTCATTTCTTATATATTGGAAGCAGTGAAGCATTAGAGAAGATGCTAAGCTGTTGTGAGAGGGAACTGTGCTGCCTCTGGAGGAGGATCCGTGAGGCACTTCATCCGCCTTGGCCACGTATCTCTTCACAGCTTGCTGGGTACAGAAGCCATGTGGGGCTGACCAGCCTAAGGGTAGGCCAGAAGAAACTATGTTTGAGGGTTGACCTTTAGAATATTTTCCCAATACCTGAGGGATTAGACTGTGGAAATCCAGAAACCAAAACTGAGAGGCCTTAGAGTCCATACACAAGAGCTTTGGTTTGAAGATCCAGCTGGACTTACTTTTTTTCTCTCAGTGTGTTCTTCCTTTGTATACCCAAAGACTCTTGAGCTGGGCCAGATTTCAATAGAAGCTTTATAGCTTGTTTATTTCTGCCATTCTGAACTCAAGAGAGGAGAGCTAGGCACACTGAGTCACGATGGTGAAAAGGAGCTGAGGGGAATCCAGAGGGCAGGCTTTGGGAACTAAGCCTTTTGTGTCTTTTCATCTTTCTTGCTGCCAATGCATTATTGTGTGATCTCCACTGATTTACTATTGAAGCCTCGCAAAATCTGCTGCTATTTTCATTTGTGCTGTTAAAAACTGCAGAATGAATAGAGAACTGACCCTTCTAGAGGATTAGATGAGCAAGAAAGGACTGGAGGGTTACAGGGGAAGGTACCCAGGTACCTTTTTCTTTCCTCAAGTTAGTCTTTTTTGGAGGGGTGTACCAGTGATCAAACTCAGGCCCTTGTGCTTCCAAGATACACTTGGTACCACTTGAGCTAAATCCTTGGCCCTTTTCTTCAGGTTTGAGAAAGCAGAAAGGTAAATAATGTAAAATTACCTGCCACGGCCCTATCAAGAAACAGCCATGCAATTTTCTCAGCTCACTTGACCTTAGACACCTCATTTTAAATTTGTAGCTTTGAATAGAGAATACATGGTTCAAAATTGACAAGGTACAGAGACAATGAACAGTGAAAAGTCTTCCCTCCTTCATTCCCTGCCCTCGAGCAGCCCAGCTTCTCTCTGCAGAGGTCACCAATGAGTACTTCCAGGAAAAGCAAATATAATGTTTCCCTCTTTGCTTCTTATGGCGGCATACTACACACACTGTTGTCTACCTTGCCATGTATTGGAGGTTCTTTGACTGAACTTCATGGAGTCATAATTACTCAGGCTGTGACAGTGTGTTGTGGAGAGCAGCATTTCGGAGCACTAGCTTACGAGGAAAGCTGCTTCATTTCTGACTCTGGCCCTGTGTGACCTTCATCAATCAGTTCATCTCTCTGAATGTTTTTCTCCTCATCTTTAAACTGAACAGAAATGTTAGTATATGTAAAACCATGGATTTATCTCTTATACATCTTAAGTATTCAGTAAATGTTAGCTATTTTTTTTTCTTATGGGAAAAATTGGACCACGAGTTAAAAAATCAGGCTGTTTTTCTGGCTTCTGCTTTCTCTAGGCCTGTTTTGTCATCTTTAAAATGGAACCACTTATTCTTTCTCTGTTTTTCTCAGGATTGCTGAGAGAATCCAAGGAGCTTATAAGTGTGAATGCAGTTTTGAAGCTATAATATGGTAAATAGATAGAAGAAGTCCTCCTTAAGTTTTGCGGAGAAGCTACTTTGGGTCATTTGAACTCAGTGGCCAACACTGGCTGGAGGAGGTACTGCTCGTGCTTCTGCTATTGGAACTCAAAGCCATCTCTGTACTGGCTACTACTCTTCCTTAGTCCAGTCTACCTACTTGCAGAGCTGGACACAGTGGTGCAGCCTTCTAATCACAGCTTCTAGGGGCAAAAAGACAGACGTGGGGAATGTGGGGGTTGTCACAAGTTGAAGGCCAGTGTGCATATCTTCATGAGACCCTGTCTCAAAATAAAAAAGGCAAGGGATATAGATCCATGGTGGACTGCCTATCTAGCATAGGTAAGCCCTTGGGTCAATCCTCAGTGCAAAAGACAAAACAAAGAAAAAAAAAAAACTTTTGAAAAGCAAGATAGCAATGTAGCTCAAAAGTAGTGTCAACTTTATTTCATGTATGTATTTACTTGGGACCTGTGGGCAGTACATAGAGTTTGTGTTCACCTTAGGGACTATGTATATGTACTTCACGTATTTTGATTATTTTTCTTTCTCTTCCCCCCCTCATGTTCCTCTGACTGCTTTGTGACTCTAGGTCCAGTTTCCTCAATTTCATTTAATATTGTTGTCATTTTTTAGCTCATGTTTGAGACACAAAATGTTTACATTCATTGTGGATATTTGGTACACATGCCATTCCATTTTCTCTGCTTCTCACCCTTGGTCTCTTGAACCCTTTACTGTTTTCAAAATATCTGTCTTCTTAATTCCTTACATCAACCTTTTATTCTGCTCTTTATTTGTCCTTTGCATTACTCAAACAAGAGAATGGTATTTAAACTTATATGCCAAATTTATTTCACTTAGCTTTCTATTTAAAATGACCTGGTTCACCTTTCAGAGAAAAGAGCTAGATCTGTCCAAGTTCATAACAAGAAGTTGGTAAACCAAGCTTAGAACTCATTCTTCCTATGCTATTGTGTTTTCTATTAGCATTTACATTTTAGTCTGAATCTGAATTCACATATATCTGAATTTGAATTCAATATATCTGGTGATGAGAATGATTCTAGAATTGTCTCCTCATCCATCATCCTGTGTTGTTCTTGTCTTTTATTTCCCCAGAGAGGTCAGACTTCTTTGGGAACCTTAGGGGAAGAACCAGTAGCAAGCTCTGATTTTAGTCATGGAAGGAATAATGTCTATAGAGCTGTGGGAGGAAGGAGCACTAGAAATATCTAAAATAGTATTCTCTGCAGTAAAGCTCAGGGGAAAATTGCAGAAATTCTTTATGTACTAAATTGTTAATATTACTGGTTTTAAATCACATTTTGTATGGCAATTTGTATAAAGCATACACTCTATTTGTATTTAAATACTGGGATAAGTATTTTCTTATTTGTCTATTAAAACTTTTATTTACATTTGAGGTCTACAATATAATGTGATAATATGGGAGATACGTAACTCCTAACCTGCTGGATGTTAAATATGCTGAGTTTGTGTCCCTTAAAATTGAAGAATGAATTCCAAGGAACAATGGATGCAAAGAGTAGGAAAAGTTTGTATTGGGACATAGCTCCTGAGAGACAAGAGAGGTTCCAAGTGGGTTGTCACCAAGGCCCTTTGTTGGGATAATTTACACAGCAAAATAACAATGTAGGTACAATGTGGGTCAAACTGCCATCAACCTATTGTATTATAAATATAGTTGCTTCAATAATATTGATCCAATAGGAAGTGAGTCACATTGCAAGGGTACATTTAGAGAACAAAGGCATTTTTGGGAAGGGATAGGTCCAAATGCTCTGGTCACCCACGTGGGTGACTGATACATTTCTGGACCTACTGGGCCAGGTTGTGATCATTACAGAATAATTCCAAGTTACTATTTATTCCTTAGGGAGGGATGTAGGCCTGGCCATGGCATGTCTGTTTCGAGGCCTGGTCTTCAGATGTGCCTCCAGCCACACTTCTGTTGTCATTATTTTCCACTGGCTTCCTTGAGAACCCAGTCCCTCTCTGACCATATGTTAATTTCTATCTAACTTAGTTGCCTAAATAGAGATATTAAAATGATAGGATACAAACTGACACCTATTATCGTGCAGTTAATTTTTTTTAAATGAAAGGAGCAGCTAAGTGTTTTTGTTTTTTAAAAAATAGGAGTGTAAGGTGCAAAAGCAATTGACATACATCCTTCTAAAAGACTGTAGCCTTGGCACCTAATATTAGCCCTGGTGTTGACTAATATTGAAGCAACTTTTTTTTGGAGCCCCAGTTTTCTTTCATGTGAAATGGAGAACTGAACTAGTTGTGATAACTCTTTTGAGTCTCCAGTCTTGATCACTTCTAAGTAAAGTATCATTATCTTTCAGGCTCCTAAGTCCTGGACAGAGTCAAGAAGAGTAGTTTCAAAGCCTGGCACTTATTGGATGTTTTCTTTTCCCCATTCTACCTTGAGCCCCTCCCTTCTCCACCCACACCTCTTCCTAGCCCAGACTGAAAGAAGCAAGCACAAACATGTTTCCTGCAGACACAGACTTAGTAGCATCCCTCCAGGACCTTGAGGGTAGACCTGATTTGATGTGTCTTGTGACCTGTCTGGAACCTTGAATTTAGATGTAGCACTTGAAGTCTTTACAACAGTATCTGAGAGGAAGCCAAATAAATCATCCAGGTTGAGTCACTGGCTCACTTTGAGATCCAGTCGTTTCTCACTGAATGTCCCTGCCCTCCATTCATCTACTGTGTATTGAATGTCAGCCTGGAACCCATGACTGTAAGACATTTTGTCAGGAGAAACATGGTCCACTCCTGAACACAAAAAGCTGCTGACAGGGACTAGAAATACTGATAGGTGTCTTGGCCTTAGCTAGATGTCTTTTTCTTACTATGAGCTAACAGGCAGAGAAAAGTCAAGGCACCACTGGAAATATCTTCTATTTCCTCAAGGGCTATTGAGATGCAGATTTCCTCTCTGGGTTGTAATGATTCTCCTGGTGACACTTACATTTCTTTAATGTGTGCCAAGGCTTGGCTTTGAAAGCGGTATCCGGAGTGGACATACTGAGACTTGATGATGGTGTAAGTTGATTAAAATATACTTTTCTTTCCAATTCTCTGGAAGGGAAAGGTCATAGTGCTCCTAACTAAATGCTGTTTTTGTTGTCATCACCTTAGACCAGATAGCCACATTTAGATATTAGAACCCTTAGTTCCAACCTGTCTCCTCCCCTGCTCCTCCCCCCACCTACAGCCTTCCTAACATGGCATCTGTCAAACGGATAAAAAATGACTTTCCTTCTCTTTGCCTTGCCCACCCACCCTCTGGTGTTGATGAGTATAGAACTATGCACGTGGGAGGCATGGAGGACAGATTCTTCATTTAGTTTTAGGCCCCCTCCTCCTACCATTCTGGAAACCTGGAGAATCCCTACCCCCACCTGCCTAGTAAACTCCAGGGCTGGGCTTCAAGTTATAGTCCAGGAAAGATGAAGCCTTCCAGACTGGTCCCAGTGGAATCATGGGAAAAATTCAAGTACTCAGGTATAGGATCCAAGGTAGGTCTAGCTTACTGCAGAAACTTGAGGCTCTTTGAGCTCCCCTGCTTCTCTAGGTTTCTTGTGGTCTTTTAGTTCAGGGAATGAAGTATTCAGCGCAGGTGCATGACACCCTGAGCAGGAACATTTTTGATATAGGCCTTGTTCAGCAGACAGGAAAAGGTTCAAGACAACCTTTGGTTTGTTATGGCATACATTTGACTCAGCAACGTTCTGAAAGGTTTTACTGAGTCTGTTGTTGTTCTTGTTATTATTATACTAATAATTTGTCTGTTAGAATATTGCTGCCTTAAGTAGGTTACATACAGCTCTAGAAAATAGAGTATAGATTATAAATGATGCTAGGCCATTAGATTAAGGCCAGTTGGTGACATCAGTGCCAAGGGACAGGGAAGAAGGAAGAGCAGAGAGAATGTAGATGGGTTCTTTAGGCTGACTGGGAAAATGCTCTTCCATTCCTCAGTCTTCCTGGAACCTCATATGAGAAGGGCAGACCTGGAGGTGGAGATTCAGAGATTCTAGTTCCTTGCGACTGGTCCATTACAATAAGGGGAAATTCTTGCTATACACTCTTGACCCCCAAAAGATTAAGATAATCTATTTCAATATAAGTGATAAGAATCACTAGGGCTTCTTGTTAAAATTCTTGGGGTGATTCTGAGCATAATGTAAGTGGGGGTCCAGTTTAAGAATCTCCAGTGTATTTGTCTTTCCGTGCCTGATTTATGGGTTAGAGGTGATTGAGAGATGTCAGACAGTCCTAGGACAACTTGTCAGTAACTCCTATCTAAGATGTTTTGAAGGTATAAGCTAATGTTAATCAGTTGGAATATGGAGACTTCTCCAATCAAGTAGCTAATGACTGGTTTTCCATAAGCTTACTTTTTACACTCCTGTGCAATCCTGGGCCAATTTAGCTACATTATCTATACAATTTTTTATCTTATTAATAAATATTTTCAATACATGAAGTTTACATTCATCTTAGGACCTTTTCCCTGCCCACTCTTTGCCTCCTTCTATCTCTAGATACTCTTTCTACATTTTCATTATTATTTTTAGTTCATATTTTTGACATATAATGTTTACATTCGTTGTGGACGCTTGGTATATTTACATGATACATCTTAATTTTTTTAACTTTCCTTTTCTCTCCTCTCTCACCCTAAATCTCTTTGACCTTTTTCCATTTGCAAAAGATCTGTCTCACCATTTCCCTCTAGCAGGCATTTATTTTGCTTTTTGTTTGCACTTTGCCTTACTCACATTAGAGCTAGTGCAGTGTTAAGCGTGTGTGTTTAGTTCACTTACATTTTATTTTCCTTATTTATTCATTTTCCTCCCAATATCTTGAATTGATCTTTTGTAGCCAAGTAGTATTCCATTATGTACAGATAGCACATTTTCTTTATCCATTCATCTTTTGATGGGCTGTTTTCTAGAATAGCTATTATGAATCATGATGCTATAAATATTGGTATGCATTATTATTATTATATATGATTTATTTCACTCTTTTGGGAGGATAATATTCTCTCCCTTGATAATACCAGACTCTTATAAGTGTGAACTTTGAGGCAGCAATTTGGTTTTAGCTCAGAAATTTTTGGATCTGTTTGACTGAGTTAGTGGAATGGTGGTAAACCTATGGCCTGCTATTTTTTAAGACAAGAGATGTTAATGTACAAGTTGTTTTTCTAAACTGAAACCT
>PVIR01002108.1:13598-24826 GCA_004026965.1 Petromus typicus
ACTGGGCGTGGAGACCCACACCCAGCAGCAACCAGTACCACATACCACAGTGCCGGGCGTGGTGGCTCACGCCTGTAATCCCAGCACTCGGGAGGCAGAGGCAGGAGGATTGTGATGTGAGTCGGAGGCTGAGCTCAGGGCCAGCCTGAACCACAAAGCGAGACCCTGTCTCAAAAAATCAAAAAAAAAAAAAAAAAAATTTAGAAGTTCTACTTCTTACAGCGAACTTCTAAGCACCGAGAAGCAGTGTCAGGTGATACAAGGTGCTATTTAAAAGGACTTTTCTAGGTATGGTGGCTCATGCCTGTAATCCCAGCATCGAGGAGGCACAAACAGGAGGATCACCAGCGAGTTCAGGATCAGACTGAACTACAAAACAAGACCCTGTCTCCAAAAACAAAGTAAGTAATTTTTTAATTTGAAATAGTAGGGCCGGAAATATAGCCTAAGTGGCACCACAACCACCTTGGAAACACAGGGTTCAAGTACAATTCCTAGTACTGCATTAAAAAAAAAAAAATGGAATAAACTATAATTCCTCTAAATGTTTTGTGTACAGTATAACTCAAGAAAATAGTCTGCGATTCCATCTGCTTCCGTAAGTCCACCATTAACCATGATCTAACAGCAATTAGGAATAATGAAGAAATGTGTGACCATGTTTTTACCCGTCTTGATTACTAAGTGGGTAGTGCATCAAAATGCAAATAGACTAGGAAAAATGCACCATAATGATGTAAAGTTAAGTCTCATACAGAAAAATAATTTGCATATGACTTAATTATAAATGACATCACAACATGCAAGTTATTACTGTACTTTCTGTAGAGCACATTATCAAATTTGAGACAATGCCCCAAAGAATGACTTGATACTTTACAGACAGCCTCAGAAAAGAATCAGATATCCTAGATTTATTACAGAACAAAATACCCTAGACTTGGGCTGGGGATTTAGCTCAGTGGTTCCAGCGCCTGTCTTGCAAGTGCAAGGACCCGGGTTCAATCCCCCAATAACCACATACAATACTGGGTGTGAAGACTCACACCCAGCAGCAACCAATACCACATACCACAGTGCCGGGCATGGTGGCTCACGCCTGTAATCCCAGCACTAGGGAGGCAGGGGCAAGAGGATTGCTGTGATGTGAGCTGGAGGCTGAGCTCAGGGCCAGCCTGAACTACAAAGGGAGACCCTGTCTCAAAAAAAAAAAACCCTAGACTTACTTGCTATGTTTTGTTTGCAATACTGTGGATGGACCAAGTTCAAGCTCTGCCTGACCAACTTAGTGACTGAGACTATCTCAAAATCAAGTAAAATTGGTTCTCTTTTGCAAATGGGAAGGGGACCATAGGATGGAGGGAAGGAAGGAGGAAGAAGGGTGGGGGAGGACAAAAGAATTAAGATGTGATATGCACATGTAACTAAATCATTATGTACTTAAAAAGAAGGTGCTGGGGATGTAGCTGAGTGCCAAGGACCTAAATTCAATCTTTAGTAACACATCTGCCCCCCACACACACACACTGTATAAGCAAAGATTTCATTGTATGGACATGAGATTCTCATAATCATCTTTCCATCTGTGCTGAATCACTGCCTTTGGCATACTACCACCATGCTAAAATATCTCTTACCTTCAAAACCCTCACTTTAACTGTCTGAGCAACAAATAATGACTGTAACATGTTATCATCTGTGAAATAAGAATTCATGCCAATATAAACATAAAATATATAAGAAGGAAAAGCTCAACTAATAGGAAATGCAGAATAAGAAGGCCACCATTTGACAGCCACAATGCTAATAAGTTTTAGACAAGAACCACCAATGGATGCTACAATGAGTGAAAACATTGTTAAGAAACAGGTTCTGCTCATTCTCTCAAGGTAACTAACCAGGAGGTTCTTATGGCAAAAGAAAAAAACTGCCCCTCTACCCTGGAGAAGCCTGGAAGATACTACCTTGACCAACTGATCAAATTTATCACTATCAGAACAAAATCAACAGCATGCTTCATGGTAACGTACCCCAAAGACGTTACTTTGAAGGTAGTCCATTAAAAACAGACAACCTGGGGGCTGAGGATGGTACCTAGGGTACACCCTGGGTTTGATCCTTAGCAGTGGGAGAAAAAGAATAGCCTGACTCTGAGGAGGGAGACCCGCAACAAGTGCGTGTGCAAGAGCTTCTACAGTGACCAGCTTCCAGCCCTCACAAACACAAAGGACATAACAGACCAGGGCCAAGGGAATGTCCCCGATTAAGACACCAAAGCATTTCATCTAAATGCAGTATGTAATCCTGGATCTGGCCCAGGATCGGAAACAGGACATTAGTTGGACAGTTGGCAAAGCCTCAGTAACATTTAGAGATTAAACACTGTGGTGTCAATACTAATTTTCCTTATTTTGATCATTATACAGCGGTCATGTCCTTCTTTGGTAACATAGTAAAGTACTTACAGGTAAAGACCAGCCTAGGGCTGGGGATTTAGCTCAGTGGTTCTGGTGCCTGTCTTGCAAGCACAAGGACCTGGGTTCAATTCCTGGTAACCACATACAATACTGGGTGTGGAGACTCACACCCAGCAGCAACCAGTACCAAATACCACAGTGCTGGGCGTGGTGGCTCACACCTGTAATCCCAGCACTCGGGAGGCAGAGGCAGGAGGATTGCTGTGAGTTCAAGGCTAGCCTGGGCTACAAACTGAGCTCCACACCAGTCTGACCAACAAAGCAAGACTCTGTCTCAAAAAAAGAAAAAGAAAAAAATTTGTAAAAGGCAACCAAGGATTCAGCTCATCAGTTCTGGTACCTGCTGTGCAAGCTCAAGGTCATACATTCAGTCCCTGATACACACAAACAAACACACACACAAATAAATGGGTTGGGGATGTAGCTTACTGTGAAGGCCCTAGATTCAATCTCCAGTAAAATTAAATAATTTTTTCAAACATAGCATGGTAGCACATTGCCTATAACCACTCTGAGAGGCTGAGGCAGGGGAATCCAATTTCAAGCCCAGCCTGGGCAACTTAGGCATTTTGGAAAATTTTGCCTCAAAAAGAACAGAAAAAAGAAAAAAGCTAGGCATGGCAGCACTTGCCTATAATTCCAGTACTCAGGATGTGGAAGCAAGAGGATCATCCTGCGTTCCAGACCAGTCTGGGCCACAAATGACTCTGTCTCAAAAAAAAAAGCAGGCCGGGGAGTTAGCTCAGTGGTTCAGGCGCCTGTCTTGCAAGCGCAAGGGCCCAGTTCGATCCCCAGTAACCACATAACAATACTGGGTGTGGAGACTCACCCCAGCAGCAATCAGCATCACACACCACAGTGCCGGGCGTGGTGGCTCACGCCTGTAATCCCAGCACTCAGGAGGCAGAGGCAGGAGGATTGCTGTGATGTGAGTTGGAGGCTGAGCTCAGGGCCAGCCTGAACTACAAAGCGAGACCCTGTCTCAAAAAAAAAAAAAAAAAAAAAAAAGAAATGCCAAGGATGGAGCTCAGTGGTAGACTGCTCGCCTACATGTGCAAGGCCCAAGTTTAATTTCCAGGACCATAAAAGAAAAGACTCCAGGGGCAGGATCCCAGGGGCTCTGTTTCCCTGAACTCCTCCCCTAGTCCAAGAGTGTGAAACTGAGCCCGTGAGCAGACCATAGCACAATGTCACCAACACAAGGCCTTAGACATAACCCAAAGGTGTTTCCTCACTGTGGTACTCAGTACAGGGAACGAAAGTGGTTTAAAAGTAAGGATGGGCCTCCCATTAGTGGGCGGTACCAGCAGCAGCAGCACAACTCCAGTCCCAGCCACAACCACTTCTAACCCGAGCACAGCAGTGAGCGCTGCTACCTGGTTCCTCTGATGTCATCCTCTGCTTATTAGTCTGTTCTTGGTGGAGTTGCCAGAGGGGGGCCCTTTGGGGTAATCCAATCAGAAGTGTCCCTTCTCATCTCGGTGAAGCTGCCTGCCTCCCAGGCCCTAGGACAGCTCTCTCCCCTGCTGCAGCTCCACGCCGCTGGGAAAGGCGCACGCGCCCGAGCGCCACACTCTTGTCTCTTTCCACAGGCCTCAGCTCACCGCCTCCCTCGCCCTGTGCACAGCTCCGCCCACACAGCACCTTAGTAGAAAGGTGTTCTCTGAGCATCCTACAGGAACAGCAACCAAACCCCACATCCTGTTTTCATTTTTTTTCCTGTACCTTTTAATGCACCTTACCTTATTTGCTTTGTCCATTTCTAGATCAGTACTATATGTTAGAAATGTAAGGCAAGCACAAATGAGAGCCCTGGGCAATACTAAATTTTCCAATAGCTACACTCAAGTGTTTGACGTTAAGATAAAAATTACCGAACAAGTGTAGTGGTGCACACCTATAATCCCAACCCTGGGGGGAACAGCAAGATCACTGTGAGTTCAAGGCTCCAGTGAGTTCATGGCCAGCCAACAGTGAGACCCTGTTTAAAAGTAAAAAATAAAATTACTTTATTTAAAAAATAAAATTACTGTAGGGTATGATGATGCATGCCTCTGATCCCAGCATTCTGGGAGGCTGAGGCAGGAATCACAAATTCGAGGTCAGTCTGGGCAACTTGGAAACTCAGTGAAACCTTGTCTCAAAATAAAAATGAGCTAGGAATGTAGCTAAGTGCGAAAGTACTGGTTTTCAATTCCTAGTATTGCAAGAAATATAAGTAAAAATTGTCATTGGCTTCTCTTTTTTTTTGAGACAGGGTCTCATTAATTTGCCCAGGCTGGCCTCCAACTTGCTCTTCTTCTGCCTTAGCCTCCTTAACACCTGAGATTACAAGATGTGCCATGGCACCTGGCTTGAACTACGTCTTTGAAATCAGTGCGTCCTTTATACTTATACCACATCTCAGTTGGACCAGCCACACTGCAACCGCTTCACAGCACCTGGGCCCAGTGGCTGTGAACTGTCCCACTAAGGTCATCTTTCTGATCACAAGTTTCTCACAGCAGGATTCTTGTCTTCTCATCATTTCTCCCCAACAAACACCTAAAGCCCTACCTGGCAAGAAGACACTCAAATAACTGCTGAATGAATCACTTAAAAACTGCTAAGGAAGGCCGGAACCTCAGTGGTTGCGGCGCCTGTCTTGCAAGCACAGGACCCGGGTTCAATCCCCTGGTAACCACATACTATACTGGGCATGGAGACTCACACCCAGCAGCAATCAGTACCACATACCACAGTGCTGGGTGTGGTGGCTCACGCCTGTAATCCCAGCACTCGGGAGGCAGAGGCAGGAGGATTGCTGTGATGTGAGTTGGAGGCTGAGTTCAGGGCCAGCCTGAACTACAAAGCGAGATCCTGTCTCAAAAAAAAAAAACTGCTAAGGGCTCTGTCCTGAAAAAAACAGAATTACTTGAAAAAGAAAACAGCAAACTATCAAGTTCTCTCGACTAGGAAAAAAAATCATACACTGAAAGGAAAAAAAAACAAACAAACAGTGAAATACAATGAAAGGTCACTGTTCTGCTGTAATTCATTCTGCAACACTACAGAAAGTGTTCAGGGCCTCTGCACTGAAGTGCCTTCCTGGCCCCTTTTATATTTTGAAATAGGATCTCACTAAGTTATTTTTAAGTTGCCCAGGTTGAGCTTGAACCTGTAACCCTACTGCCTCAGCCTGCAGTTCTGTGACTATAGGCAGGTACCACTCAAACTGCACTTTGTATTAGGAAAACAAACAAATAAAAATCACTAAGAAAAAGTAGTTCTCCAGTGACAGGAACAAAATTAGTATTTTCTAAGTTTAACTAACTTACTCAGAACAAAGAAAGCTGGCTGAGAGATGTCAAAGGCTGGACTCCACACTTGCTCCTCCTTACAAACACCACGAGCCACCACAAGCTTCCAGCCTCCAAATATTGAATCTAGCCAAAGAAACTGCTGGTGACCTCACTCCTAACCACATTTACTTACAGTTCCTGGACTAGCAAAATGTCCTGCACGCTGCTGGCTTCTCCAGGCACGACCTGGGGTCAACGTGCAGGGTTCACTTTCACTCAAGGACCTCGACGTCTGACCGCAGGTGCCCAGCTGGGAAGCGCACCTCACTGAGCCCTGCGCACCCTGCGCGCTCCCTGACAATTTCAATTTCATTAGATTTTCCCTCCGCATTCTTGCCTTTCTTTCCCACACCTGTTTTTCACAAACTAACTTGTGTAACATTTCCTGTTAAAACTAGCATGCCATGGAGTTGTATGCAGTCCTCACTTGCCCCTGCCATCTGCTGTGTTACGACACTAAACCACTCACATAGAAAGTCTGATCTACACAATTTCAAACTCTACTTTATTGGAGTGGCAATTCTCAAAATACAGCATTTGGACCCTGGGGACCCCAGACACTTTGAGGAGGTCCAAGAAGTCAAAGAGCCTTTACAGTAACATTAACTTGGCCCTTCTCACTGACCTGACATTTTTGTCGTCCTGCGCTCCGACGGCATAAACTAAAGCAGTGACGCTGAACTCCAGACAGTTGTAATTTCTTCAATGGCAAGTATAAATTTAAAAAAAAAGTTTAAAAAGTCCTTGAAGCAGTACAGGAGTATATTTTAATAAATTTCAACCCACAAGTTCATATCTTTTAAAAGAAAAAGGCAGACACGGGAAATGCGCATGAAGCCTGCTGCTACTCCTGCAGCTGTCTGGGAGAAAGCACGGTGCAGCTGACCAGGGAACAGTGTAGGGCGGGGAGAGGGCTTGAAGCATGCGGGCTCAGCCCCAGCACAGGAGAGAATACGACACAATGCAGACGTACCCGTCATTCCCCTTCTACCTGAAGGTGCTTCAGATAAATGGTGGTTATTTATGCCTGGAGCACATTTTTTGAGGAAAAAATAAGGTGAGCTTGTCACTTCCAAGACAGTTGTTCTGAAAATATTTGTTGCCAAATGGCTAAATGTAAGCATTTAAGTAAAAACTAAAATTTGGGAAAACCTTTATCCTCCATTTTGAAAGCTGACACTTCCTCAGGACACATAATGATCCACTCAAAGTGCAAAGGAGACCAATGGAGTTTAAAAGAATAGTTCAGGGCCGGGGAGTTAGCTCAGTGGTTCCGGCGCCTGTCTTGCAAGCTCAAGGGCCCGGGTTCGATTCCCCGGTAACCACATAACAATACTGGGTGTGGAGACTCAACCCAGCAGCAACCAGTACCACATACCACAGTGCCAGGCGTGGTGGCTCACGCCTGTAATCCCAGCACTCGGGAGGCAGAGGCAGGAGGATTGTGATGTGAGTTTGAGGCTGAGCTTGGGGCCAGCCTGAACCACAAAAGCGAGACCCTGTCTCAAAAAAAAAAAAACCTAATAAAAAAAAAAAAAAAGAATAGTTCAAAAAATATTCACTGATATGATTTCAGATTTCACACTGCAAGTAGCCTGTTTAAAAAAAAAACAAAACACTCTTGGTCACATTTTGGTATAGATGAAAGAATATCCACAATTATTTGAAAGAAACTACTGAAATACAATACTTCCTTTTCTAACTACTTATCTCTGCAAGGATCTCATATGGAGTCAAAATGTATCACAACAAATTAAAATAGCAGTAGTTAGGAGTGCTCAGTTGTCTATTATCCCAAACAGCAAAATTTGCAAAAATATGAAACAACTTCATTTTTCCAATTTCATATTGCTTTCAGAGCCATTTCATAAAACATTTTATGTTAAAGCATAATACAATTATTGTAGCTACAAATTTACTTAAAGCAACTCAGCATGAGTGAGGCCCTAAGTTCAATCCCTCATACAGGGGGAAAAATAATTTAAACCCTCACCAAGTTCATTGCTAATAAAATAATAAATCAATAAATAAAAAGAAATGTTTCTGGGAACCCTTTTTTTTGAGATAGGGTCTCACTTTTACAGTTCAGGCTGGCCCTGAGCTCAGCCTTGAACTCACAGCAATCCTCATGCCTCTGCCTCCTAAGTGATGGGATTATAGGCGTGAGCCACCAAGCCTGGCACTGTGGTATGTAGTACTGATTGCTGGTGGGCGTAAGTCTCCACAACCAGCACTATGGTATGTAGTTACCAGGGATCAACCCCGGCCTTTGCACTTGCAAAGCTGGTGCCAGAGCCACTGAGCTAAATCCCCAGTCTAGAATCCTTAATTTTTAATTATCAAAATTTTAGGACCAAAATGTTTGAGAACTATTACAATTGAAAATAAAGGTCAAGGGCTGGTGATTTAGCCCAGTGGCACTGGGCCTGCCTTCCAAGTGCAAGGTTGTGAGTTCAATCACTGGTACCAGAAAGAAAAAGAACTATCCCAAAACATGCTTTTCAGTTTGCTTTTCTCATGTAGCTTATAAATCTATATCTTTTCTTATAACTACTACAAAAAACACCACAGGACATTTGGCAAGTATAACTTTTTTTTTTTGAAATAGGGTCTCACTTTGTAGTTCAGGCTGGCCCTGAGCTCAGCCTCAAACTCACATCATAGCAACCCTCCTGCCTCTGCCTCCCAGTGCTGAGATTACAGGCGTGAGCCACCACACCCGCCATTGTGGTATGTAGTTAACAGATCAAACTCAGGACCTTATGTTTGCCAGACAGATGCCAGAACCACTAAGCTAAATCCTGGCCCAGGTAACTTTTTTTTTGAGACAAGGTCGAACTATTTATTTAGCTCGGTGTGGTGTTGAACTCATTGTGTAGTCTGGCTGGTCTCAGACTTGTGGCAATCCTTCTGTCTCTGGCTCCCAGGGCTGGGATTATAAACATTCACCACCTCTGCTGGCTAACGTACATCATCTTCTTCTGGCTCTTCCTTTTCCTTTTAACTCCTTTATTTGCAAGGTGAGAGGTCAAACCCACGGCTATGTGTACATTAAGCCTGTACTTTTATCATGAAGCTACATTCACGGTCCAGTACCATCTTTTGGTGGACATTCAGGTTGTTTCCCATTTTCAACTACTAAACAATACTGAAAACAACTTACATCTCTTTGCCACATATTTCTTTTTCCTCTCCTTCTCCCCATCCTGAGAATGAACCCAGGGCCTTGTGTGTGATTGACAAGTGCTCTACCACTGAACTGTATCCCCAGCTCTTTTCATTTTTCTCATTTTCAGACAGTCTAATTAAATTGCAAAGATTGAACTCAAACTTGAAACCCTCCTGACTCAGCAAGTAGATGATTACAGGTGTGAACTACCATCTCCAGCTCCTACGTGTCTTATTAAAATACTAGCAAAACTGCTAGCAGAGAAAAACATTAAAAATGCCTAAATGTTATAAACTGTTTAACATTATTTCAAAGTATTTTTAATTTTAAAAAACGAAGTAGTCTATTGTTTTCTTTAAAAATCTACCTTTGGGGGCCGGGGAGTTAGCTCAGTGGTTCCGGCGCCTGTCTTGCAAGCGCAAGGGCCCTGGGTTCGATTCCCCGGTAACCACATAACAATACTGGGTGTGGAGACCCACACCCAGCAGCAAGCAATACCACATACCACAGTGCCGGGCGTGGTGGCTCACGCCTGTAATCCCAGCACTCGGGAGGCAGAGGCAGGAGGATTGTGATGTGAGTTTGAGGCTGAGCTCAGGGCAAGCCTGAACCACAAAGCGAGACTCTGTCTCAAAAAACCTTTAAAAAAAAAAATCTACCTTTGGGCCGGGGATTTAGCTCAGTGGTTCCAATTCTTATCTCACAAGCACAAGTCAATGAATCAATAACATACCTCTTACATTTCAAAAATAGGCAACATAAGCAACTCATAAAGGTCTAATCATAAATTAAAACCAGGTTTCCTCTTTGCTTGAAGTGTAGAAATTGTGGGCCAGGGAGTTAACTCAGTGGTTCTGGCGCCTGTGTTGCAAGTGCAAGGACCCAGGTCTGATCTCCCGGTAACCACATACAATACTGGGTGTGGAGACTCATGCCCAGCAGCAATCAGTACCACATACCACAGTGCCAGGCATGTTAGCTCATGCCTGTAATCCCAGCACTCAGGAGGCAGAAGCAGGATTGCTGTGATTTGAGTTTGAGGCTGAGCTCGGTCGAAGCCAGCCTGAACTACAAAGCGAGATCCTCTCTCAAAAAAAAAAAAAAGAAAAGAAAAGTAGAAATTGTGCTATATAATACCTGTTAAAATGTGAAGCATGGGCTGGGGTTTTAGCTCAGTGGTTCGAGTCTGCCTTGCAAGTGCAAGGGCCCAGTTTGATCCAGGTAACCACAAACAACAATACCAGGTATAGTGACTCAAGCCCACCAGCAATCAGTACATATACCAGGCCTATAATCCCAACACTTGAGAGGCAGAGGCAGGATTGCTGTGAGTTTGAGGCTGAGTTCTGGACCAGCCTGAGCTACAAAGGGAAACCCTGTCTCAAAAAACAAAATTAAAAAAAAAAATTGAAGCATAATAAATGTAATCAGTATTTTTTATGGACTCCTAAACAGAGACCATTTGCCAAGTTCTCCTTAATGATTTAGAGTCCTTTTATAATAGTCTGGATTAAAACTATGCTTTCGGGCTGGGCTTAATGTTGTATGCCTATGTATAACCCCAGCATCCAGGAGGCTGAGGCAGGAGGATCACTGTGAGGCCAATTTGGGTTCCATAGTGGTTTCAAGGCCACCCTGAGCTACACAGTGAGATTCTGTGTCAAAAAATAAAACAATACAAAACCACGCTTACAGACAACAGAGAACCATGATGATTGGACTATTTTCTACAAAATTTGAAGAGTTTTTACAAAAGGTCTAAAAGTTACAGCTTGAGCAACCCTGGGATGAAAATTCAAAACTCACTTTGCTAAAAACATCTGAACTTTTCTGAATGCCAATGTGACCACTAATAAAAGCTGGAGCATTTTTGATTTTCAGATTAGGCATACACGAGTATAGACTAGGCAAATATTCCAAATTTTTTTTTAAAAAAGGCCCTCTAAAATCTGAAACTTCCGGTCCCAAGCATTTAGATTAAGAATTCTCCACCTGTCCTGCCCAGTGGCATGCATGTCAAGATGTCATCACTAATTTACTCTTCCATCCATAGGAGTCCATTCCTTCACTTTCTTGCCGACATCAGCTATTATCCATCTTTGTTACTTTCCAACAAGCTGACAGACAGAAAATTCCATTATAATTAGCATTTCCCTAATAATTAGTAAGACTGGGTATCTTTCTATATAAACTGACTCTTCAGACTTGCTTCTCTGAACTGCCACTTCTTTTTTTTTGAGG
>PVIR01002108.1:24926-54030 GCA_004026965.1 Petromus typicus
ACAGCAATCCTCCTGCCTCTGCCTCCCGAGTGCTGGGATTACAGGCGTGAGCCACCACGCCTGGCACTGTGGTATGTGGTACTGGTTGCTGCTGGGTGTGGGTCTCCACACCCAGTATTGTTATGTGGTTACCGGGGAATCGAACCCGGGCCCTTGCGCTTGCAAGACAGGCGCCGGAACCACTGAGCTAACTCCCCCGGCTCCCATGAACTGCCACTTCTTAAATTTACCTCTCCAAAATTAACAAGAGTTCTCTCTCAGTGTATTGATTTTTTTAAAGTACAATCTCTCGCTTAATACACTTTTACAACTTGGGGATTCAAAGACATGCATTTAGAAATAAAGTATAAAGTCTTAACTTATGCACCAGGCATAGGCCAGATACTACAAAAAGATACGAAACGTATTTGTACACACGAGACCTGCAGGAAGGGACTGTCCAGGAATAGACTTAACCAACACTTATTCTCTGTTGCCATGACTTATTTAATTGCCAACAACCCTGTGCACTAAGTTTTACCATCCCTGTTTGCAGATAACAAAAAACCAAAACAGAGATCCTGTGAGCAGCTCAGAGTTTCATCAGTTTTGCCAAGATCATAGAGCTCAGCAAGAGCCCCCGTGGACGTCCCTGCCTCTAATCTCACTCTGTTAAAGGCTCATTACAAGACTTGAGCCTTTAACAGAAACCAGTACGTGCTCCTTTAACTACTATCACTGATGCCTGTCTTCTAGTTGATCTGAACAACATGAGCCCAAACGATCTTAATACAGAATCTCAGTCCAGTATCATAATTTACCCTGACTACCATATCAGCCCTAAGAACACCTCTGAAATCCATGGAATGTTTGGGAACACAGCTGTCCCTCGGAAGCACTCAGTCAAAAGCAGTTTATCAGGTTTTTTGGTGAGAAGATCCCCAAATTAACCTGGGCATCAAGCCTTTCGCAACAATCCCAAATAGCCACCTGGTAATGACAGGAACGACACTGACGGTGGAGCTCCTGACGTTAAACACCTCAAGTATGAGAATAACACAGTCACCCCTCAGACACGCAGGAGGCTGCCCCCAAACCCCTTCGAGATCACACTGCTTGACACTTCGGCCTCTCAATCCTAAACACCCTAAAGTTCTCTCACACACATCACAACGTATCACACTTGCATGCCTTGACTCCTACGGCCCCTTCTGCCTCTTCCACCCTTACTGCCAGCCTGGCCTCTGCTCTTCTCCGTATCCCTCTCTGAATCCAATCCTGGCTACATGTTCCAACACCCAGGTGGATCCTATTTTCATGTCCCTCTGTTTCTTAGGGAATTCCAAATATACTCCTATCGCCTGTTTACCACTTCTCTTTTATTGCAGAGGTTTTTAACTGATCTTCAGGGTCACTGTCAGGGCATACCGTTACTATGATTGAAAACAAACTATTACTCAAGGATCAAACCAGAAAAAAGTAAAAGCCACTGTATTACAGGTATTTTTTCTCTAAAATGAAGTTCTTATTGTTTCTCATCCCTGAAATCTAGACTGGAATAAACTATGAGCACAGGTGCTCAACCTGTGCATGAGCCATAAAGAATGAAATTATCTGTCAAACTCAGAAGACAGAAATAGGAGCTTTCAGGAAGATGGTGGAGTAGTAAACAGTGTCCCTGAAACTGAGTGTCCAAAGGCTGGAGGACAGCAACATGAGGAAAAGGGAAGTAGGTCCCCTGGACCCCGCAAGGACCTGAAATGAGAACTGAAGCCCACAGAGCAATGCAGAGACCAAGAACAGGAGGAGGAGGAGCCCGGACTCACTGCACAGGTGAGGCAGCCTGAACCTGCAGATGCACAGTGACTCCTGGCGACAGCAGTGACCTCCATGAGAAAATAAGCCAATGGAACAGACCAGCGGACACAGAGCACTGCAGTGACTAGGGGGTTATTCAGGTTCGAATGTCCCCCAGGAGAGGGCAACTGTGGTCAGTGGGTATTGTGAACAGGAAGTGAGCTGAGAACCCAGAGTGGCTGCCGACTGGCTCCATCTAGCAGCCCCAAACGTCAAGGCATGGACAGCTGAGCTCAAGCCAGCAGGATGGACACAGAGTATAGCAGGCTGAACAAATTTGTGTTTCAGCTCAAGAGGCAGAAATCAGCCTGAACTTTGTGGAACTAAAGGTACAGGTTGGTTGGGATTATCTACTACCCCCACCTTAAATCTACGGTTGGCTTGCTGAGATGAATTTCTTTTTCTTTTTTTGGCAGTACTGGGGATTGAACTTGGGCCCTTGTGCTTCCAAGATAGGGGTGATACCACTTAAGCTAAATACCCAGCGCTGGGATGAACGAACTTGATCTGTGCTCTGCAGCCCATTCTGTCTACTAGTGACAAGACACAAGCTGATGGGGAATATTTTCTTTTTTTTCTTTTTTTGAGACAGGGTCTCACTTTTTGTAGTTCAGGCTGGCCCTGGGCTCGACCTCACAGCAATCCTCCTGCTTCTGCCTCTCATGGGATTATGGGTGTGAGCTACCATGCCTGGCAATGTGGTGTGTGGTACTGATTGCTGATGGCTATGAGTCATCACTCCTGGCACTGTGGTATGTGGTTACTGGAGATCGAACTTGGGACCTTGTGCTTGCAAGGCAGATTGAGGAACCACTGAGCAAAACCTCTAGTCCTATTCTTGTTTTCATGTGAGTGTGAATTCTGTTTCTAGTTTTTTATTCTTCTGTTCTTGTTTTTATCTATTCCTTCTCTTTTTCCTTATCTTCTTTACCAGCTTCCCCAAATTTGCATAATCTTCTTTTGTTCTCTAAGCTTCTCCAATTTCTTCCTGTTCTATTTATTTTTCCAACTTTTTTTTAGGTTTTTGGAGATAGGGTCTCGTTTTGTAGTTCAGGCTGGCCCTGAGCTCAGCCTCAAACTCACACCACAGCAATCCTCCTGCCTCTGCCTCAGGAGTGCTGGGATTACAGGTGTGAGCCACCACACCCAGCACTGTGGTATATGGTACTAGTTGCTGCTGGGTGTGAGTCTCCACACCCAGTATTGTATGTGGTTGCTGGGGATTGAACACGGGTCCTTGCGTTGCAAGACAGGCACTGGAACCAATGAGCTAAATCCCCAGTCCCATTTTTCTAACTCTTAAAATTTTCTCCTTAAGCCTACAATCACCATACAGAGGACATATATAATATATATATAATTGTGTAGTTTTCTATCTTGTTTTAGGCTAGTGGCACCATGACTGCCTGGCAAACACAAGGTCCTGAGTTTGGTCCCTGGTACCACCAGAAAGAATTGTTACATAACCACAGATATATGTGGTAAATCAATAGTTACCACAGTTTGTCATTTTCTAAGCTTTGTTTGATGCTACTGTTATTGCTCACTGTACTACTTTAGCCAAGGTGAAATAACTGTTTTAATTAGTTGTTCTTCCTGGTATGCCAAGTCTGAGACCTCCTCTGGGTCATAAACAATGCCACAGGCAAGCATCAAAAGACTCAGTGGCTAAGCCAAATAGGTGCCAACTTATCCCCAAAGAATTGAAGAGAAAAGAATTTGTAACAGGCTCAAAACCCAAAAGCCAGCTAGCTACACCTGGAAGATACCTCTGAGAACTAATTATTTCCTAAGGATTCTGAATACTACCAACAAAGCTACCTGCCATAAACAATTTATAAGCATCAACCCAGGAATTAAACTACAAAAAAAAAAAAAAAAAAAAAAAAAAAAAAAAAAAAAAAAAAAAAAAAAAAAAAAAAAAAAAAAAAAAAAAAAAAAAAAAAAAAAAAAAAAAAAAAAAAAAAAAAAAAAAAAAAAAAAAAAAAGAAAGAGAAAATATGTATGTAAGATACAACCTCCGACTTCTAGTTCACCAAAGCAAAGCCAGGGCTCAGTGAGGTAGAGCAATGTGAAAGCTCTCCACCTGAACTCACTGAAGTAGCAACAAGCAGAAATAAAAAAGCAGACAAATGAAGCTCTAGGAAAAAATATAACATCAGAAATAATGTCTCGAAGAAGGGGCAAGAAAAGAGAAAAACGAAATGGAAACAAACCTTGTATATATAAGAAAGGGATGCAGAGTCAAAGGGGGGAAATGGGAAAAAAGAAGCAAGATATATTATGCACAGGTATATTAGAATCATAATAGGGAATTTATATCTAATAAAGCAATAAATGTTTTGCTAAAAAAATTCTATAATAATCTGTCAGATAACTAGAGGTGGTAATCATAATATAATACACGATTAGTGATTCTAGAGCACATACAGATAAACAATAGAGAAGCTTAGGAAAATGATGGAAACCATGGATACCCAACAAGAAAGAAATGGAATCTGTGACACATATAAAAACATCCGGGGATTAAAAGTTCAGCTCAAAGTATATGCAGCACCCACCAGGGATTTAGCTCAGTGGTTCTGGCAGCTGCCTGGCAAGCGCAAGGTCCTCAGTTCAATCCCTGGTAAGCCCATACCACAGTGCCAGATGTGATGACTCACGCCTGTAATCCCAGCACTCAGAAGGCAGAGACAGGAGGATTGCTGCAAATTCAAGGCTAGCCTGGGCTAGTGAGTTCAGGGCCAACCTGAACTACAAAGTGAGACCTTGCCTCAAAAAAAAATAGTACATGCAGCACAATGAGTCAATATGGGGATTGAAGATCAGATACAGCAAACAGAATTGAAGTTAACAATCAAGAGAAAGGTTTCTTTTTTAGGTTTTTTTTGAGATAGGGTCTGACTTTGTAGTTCAGGCTGGCCCGGAGCTCAGCCTCAAACTCACATCACAGCAATCCTCCTGCCTCTGCCTCCCGAGTGCTGGGATTACAGGCATGAGCCACCACGCCCGGCACTGTGGTATGTGGTGCTAATTGCTGCTGGGCGTAAGTCTCCACACCCAGTATTGTATGTGATTACGGGGAATCAAACCCGGGGCCTTGTGCTTGCTTGCAAGACAGGTGCCTCTGGAACCACTGAGCTAAATTCCCAGTCCAACAGAAAGGTTTCTTAAAAGGAGCAAGGGACCATGAAAAAAAAAATCAATCCAATAGCTGCTAGGTGTTACAAAGAATAACAACACAAGATTGCTAAGAGTGGGCCAGGGATTTAGCTCAGTAGTCAGTAGTTCCAGCGCCTGCCTTGCAAGTGCAAGGTCCTGAGTTCAACCCCTGGTAAACCTATACCACAATGCCAGGCGTGGGTAACTCACACCCATCAGCAATCAGTACCACACATCACACTGCCAGGTGTAGTGGCTCACACTTGTAATCCCAGCACTCGGGAAGCAGAGGCAGGAGGATTCCTTGAGTTTAAGGCTGCCCGAACTACAAAGTCAGATCCTGTCTCAAAAAAAAAAAAAAAAAAAACCCAGAGTGAAAAGGGTAAAACCACAACAATCCTGCAGAAATCCAGATCGATACTTAAAGAATCTATATTGTAATAAGATGGAAAACACAGAAGAAATGGACAGAATCCTAGGTACATATGAATTACCAAAGCTGAATCAAGAAAATTTAATAATCAATAAAGCTGAAGATGTAATTAAAAACCAACAAAGAAAAGCCTAGATCCTGACAGACTCACTGCTGAATTCTACAAGAAATTTAGAGAAGACTTAATGCCAACACTTGTCAGTTTAACAAAACTTAAAGGTAAGCAATATTTTGAAATTCATTCCTGAAAGCAAGCATTACCATGATAACAAATACAGAGAACGAGCCAACCTAAGAAGAGAACTACAGGCCAATCTCCCTAATGAACACAGACACAAAAATTCTCAATAAAATACTGGCAAACAGGTCCAAGAATGTGGCTCAGCGATATTGTGTGCCTACCTGGCAAGCGTAAGATCCTGACTTCAATCTTCACAAAAAAAAAAAAAAGGGGGGGGGGACTGGAGATTTAGCTCAGTGATCCTGGTATCTACCTTGCAACCAAGGGGTCCACATACTACAATGCCAAGTGTGATGACACACTCACCAGCAATCAGTACCACATACCACAATGCCAGGCATAGTGGCTCGTGCCTGTGATTCCAGAACTCGGGAGGAAGAGGCAAGAGGATTGCTGTTTGAGGCTTGCCTGGGCTTCCTAGTAAGCTCAAGGCCAGGCTGAACTACAAAGTGAGACCCTCTCTCAAAACAATAACAACAAAAAAAATGCAGAAATAGATAAACTGGCACACAGTTCCCTCCGTGTGCGCACACACACACATTTAACTTGTCAAAGAAAGAACATAAGCTTCTCCATTTCTGAAGAATTGGCTAATAAGTAGAGTCATTTACAGCTGGGCCCAATGGCCCACACTTGTAATGCTGCCCACTTCGGAGCTTGAGGCAGGAGGACCCTTTAGCCTAAAAGGTAGAGGCCAGTCTAAGCAATGTAGGGAAATGAAGTATGAAAAACACACATGGGCTAGGGATACACCTCAGTGGTAGAATGCTTGCCCAGCATGTGTGAGCCACTGAGTTCAAATCCCAGCACACAAAATTAATTTAAATAAAAATGAAAACAGTCTTTTAAGGGATCACTGATGAGAACTCAAATCACTTTTCAGTTTTATCTTTACTAAGTTTTCTTATCTGCCCACCTACGAAGGCAAGCTGAAGTGCCTTCTTTCAGAAGCTAATTCTTAATCAAATTTCTTCTTAAAATATGACTCAATAAAGCTCTCACTATAAGAAGCTACTGATAGTTACTGAGGTAAGACTGAAAACCCGATGTGCCAGGCACAGCAGAGCATAGGACTTTGTAGTTCAGCCTGGCCTTGAGCTCACTATGTAGCCCAGGCAAACCTCAAACTCACAGCAATCCTCTTGCCTCTTCCTCTCGAGTGCTGGAATCACAGGCACAAGTTATTTGAACTATATTATCAGAACTTAACTCTTTATAGTTTGGGGTTTATTTTATTTTAGTTTTAGTTTTTTGAGACAAGAGTTTCACTCTGTAGTCAGGCTGGTCCTAAACTCAGCCTAGAACTCAGCAATCCTCCTTCCCTTGCCTCCTGGGATTACAGGTGTGAGCCATCACACCCAGTACTGCGGTACATGGTACCGATTGCTGGTAGGCATTAGTCATCACAGCGTACATTGTTATATGTGGTTTACTAGGGATGAACTCGGGACCTTGGGCTTGCAAGACAGGTGGCAGAACCACTGAGCTAAATCCCAGGCCCATAAATGTACCTATCTTTTAACAGAGCAATTTCCAATGTAACAATTTATGTTATAAACATCCCACACTGGGTTGACTTGTAACTCAGAAGTAGATTGCTTGCCTAGCATGTGCCGAGTTCAAACCCTGCTTTCCCCCTCAGCACAAGAATTCTGAGTCATAATACAGACAATACCATGTGTTATAGTAAAAAATGTCTGTGGATATGTACACAGAAGAATTTCTGCGAAACAGTACACCAAGTAACCAGTGGTAAACCCTGGAACATACATAGAGAAAGTGAAGATAGAAAAACAAGTATTTTTCATCTTTGTGGTTTTCTTATTTGGCTTTTTTTTTTTTTGGGGGGGGGTTTTGAGACAGGGTCTCGCTTTGTAGTTCAGGCTGGCCCTGAGCTCAGCCCCCAACTCATCACAGCAATCCTCCTGCCTCTGCCTCCCGAGTGCTGGGATTACAGGCGTGAGCCACCACGCCTGGCACTGTGGTATGTGATATTGGTTGCTGCTGGGCGTGAGTCTCCACACCCAGCATAGGTATGTGGTCAACAGGGATCGAATCCAGGTCCTTGCGCTTGCAAGACAGGCGCCGGAACCATTGAGCTAAATCCCCGGCCCCTATTTGGCTTTTTGAGACAAGGTGTTATTATGTCGTTCAGGCTGGCCTGGAACTCAACCAAAGTCCTCCTCCTCCTTCTTGTGAGGGCTGGGATTACAGATGTAGGTCTCCAAGCCCAGCAAGAGGATTCCAAGTTCAAGGCAAGTGTAAGCAATTTAGTGTGATTCTGTCTCAAAACAACTGGGTGGATGGATGGAGCTGAGGATATGGCTTAGTGTTAGAGAACTTGCCTAGCAAGGACATGGCTCTGGGTTTAATCCTCAGTACTGCAAAAAAGAAAAGAGACTGCTGGGGGCAGGGTATTTAGCTCAGTGGTTCCAGCGCCTGTCTTGCAAGGGACAGGACCCGGGTTCAATCCCTGGTAACCACGTACTATATACGTGGAGATTCATACCCAGCAGCAATCAGTACCACATACCACAGTGCCGGGCGTGGTGGCTCATGCCTGTAATCCCAGCACTCGGGAGGCAGAGGCAGGAGGATTGCTGTGATATGAGTTTGAGGTCGAGCTCAGGACCAGCCTGAACTACACAGCGACCCTGTCTCAAAAAAAAAAAAAAGACTGCTGGGTGTGGTGACACAAGCCTACAATCCTGCACTCGGGAGGCTCGCACAGGAGAATCGCTGCACGTTCAAGGGCAGCCTGGGCTGCACGGTGAATACAAAGGCAGCCTGAACTACATAGCGAGACCTTGTCTCAAAAAAAAAAAAAAAAGAAGAGACAGACACTGACCACTGATGTGTCCTCCTGCAAGTCAGAATTGAATTTGTTAACAAGCTGGGACAAACAGGCCTGCCAGAGTTCATGCACAACACTTGTGCCTGTTGTGGAATCTTAGAACACAACTCCATGAAACCAAATCACCTTTCTGAGACAAGACTCTGCAGCTTCTGCACCCCTCTTTTTTGCAATTTACTTATAGTAAGACGAAGCTGCTTAAAAATACATTGAGGCAAATGAAAAGTTTCACTTTCTGTCTGAAAACAGGATGTTTGAAAATATTTAGTTTATAATAAGCCCCAGTTCCTGACTCCCCCTAACCTGTCTTTTATCCTAAAGTAAGATAATAAACCAACCCTTCAAAGAAGCCAAACAAGATTTCTATGCTTCAGAGAAAGCAAGGAACAGGACCTCCTCTGCTGTGATTTGCAAGTGCAAACACGATCTGGGCTGCAGTGTGAGCTACTCTGAGGATTTGAACAAGTTAAATGGGAGGAATAAAGGGAGGGAGCGCAGGGTCTAGAAATGGGCTCCACGGAAAAATCAATCACCTATGAGACCTCGGGCAGGTTGTCTCTCCCAGGGCTTTACCAGGAATCCATGGGCAAAGCAACCAAAACCACGAAAGAATCCATGGTTACCTCATTATTAGTGTGCCCTTCTGCAAACAGGTGTTTGATGCATTCTGAAAGTAGTACTTTATTGATCAAAGGGCTTTCAAAGAAAGTCGGGGGTGGGGTGGGGTGGGAGGAGTACTGCCACCTATCTTGCAAATGCAAGGTCTTGTTCAAACTCTTGTTCAACACTCAGTACCAACACCAAAAAACAAAACAAAACAAAAAAAACCTCAAAACTGAATTAAGTAAGAAAGTTTTGGAAGGAATTATTCAAGACAAATCTTCTGTGTCAAAAATCAACAGTCTAATATATCACCAAATTTTGGCAACTATTATCACCATCAAAAACAGAATACTAATTTGCAGAATATGCTCTTTTACAAGGATCAGATTTTTAAGCACGCAAAAAGGGGGGGGAACATAGGTATTTCCAAAGGATTATATTTCCCATAGCAAGATTTTTTATGAGTAAAATGAGAAGAATGCTTAATTGATGCCAACATCCTAAAATAACAGTGATTAAAGTATTTTAAAGCTAGGGCTCATGGGGCCGGGGAGTTAGCTCAGTGGTTCCGGCGCCTGTCTTGCAAGCGCAAGGACCCGGGTTCGATCCCCGGTAACCACATAACAATGGGCGTGGAGACTCACCCCAGCAGCAATCGGCACCACATACCACAGTGCCGGGCGTGGTGGCTCACGCCTGTCATAACAGCCCTCAGGAGGCAGAGGCAGGAGGATTGCTGTGATGTGAGTTTCAGGCCGAGCTCAGAGCCAGCCTGAACCACAAAGCGAGACCCTGTCTCAAAAAACCTTAAAAAAAAAAACTAGGGCTCATGATTTTTTTTTTTTTTTTTTGGACAGGGTCTTGCCTTGTAGTTCAGGCTGGCCTTGAGCTGAGCCTCAAACTCACATCATAGCAGTCCTCCTGCCTCTGCCTTTCAGAGTGCTGGGATGACAGGCATGAGCAACCACGCCCGGCACTGTGGTATGTGGTGCCGATTGCTGCTGGGGTGAGTCTCCACGCCCATTGTTATGTGGTTACCGGGGATCGAACCCGGGTCCTTGCGCTTGCAAGACAGGCGCCGGAACCACTGAGCTAACTCCCCGGCCCCTAGGGCTCATGATTTCTTAAATGTGTTGGCCCACAGTTTCAACCTTTGTCAAAGCATTATATACTTACACTACTAAATAAAAGCATTGGACTTGATTGCCACTGTTTTGGAGCCTAAAACAGCTTCACAGAACTTCCCAGCTGTATGTTAATAAAAAGCAGAATGACTTGTCTATAAGAAAGTGAGCTCAGAGCTGCCAAAAGCATTGAAATACATTAGGGGAGGTCAAGGACCAGATGTCGCAAACTTGTCCTGTCCACTGATCGAGAGCTACCAAACTTACAAGACTTCTGAGTGCCTCTAATTATAACCAGAATATGCCCACGGATGTTCCTAAAAATTAAGAAAACAAATCAAAAGCTAATAAATGCATTTTGCAAGAATGGCTCCAAAGTCCGTAAATCCATCTATTTACAGAAGAGCCAGAAGGCTGAGGTTTGATCACAGCCTTTTCCTCCGCAGACTTTCTTCACTTCTGCTTACTGTCTCTGCCTATCCTCACCGCGCTTCCCTCGCCTCTTCCTCCTAGAGCCCAGACTCTGTCCCTTGGGGATATTGTCCAATTCCCTAGTTTCAAATACCACAAGCTAATGAAGCTCTTAATTTTCTTCTCTGCTTACCTTCCCTTGTGTTTCCGACTAATATATCCCATTGCCTACTCAACTTCATTTAAATTTTCTAGAAAGTATTAGAAACAATTCGCCAAAAGCAATGTTCCCAACTTCCACACGAATTTGCTCCTCCTCCACGTTCTCCATTTTAGTAAATGATATCATCCAACTGCTCTGACAAAAAGACAAAGCTTGCCATCACTGATTCTTCTCAGATCTCTCATCTAAGTCAGCTTAAGAAATATACAGGGAATGGTCATGGCTCATTACTTCCACAGTTAGTATCATTACCTCCTTTCTGGATATAACAATGGGGATTGGCTCCCAAATTATAACAATGTGAGCTTCAGATACTTTGTTCCAAGTTTTTTGAGCCAGGATCTCACTTGGTAGTTCAGGCCGGCCCTGAGCTCACTATGTAGCCCAGGAAAGCTGCTAACTCACAGCAATCCTCCTGCCTCTGCCTCCCAAGTGCTGGGATTACAGGCGTGAGCCACCAACCTGGCAATGTAGTGTGTGGTACTGATTGCTGCTGGGCCTGAGTCACCAAGCCTGGCATTGTTGTATGTGGTCACCAGGCATCAAACTCGGGACCTTGTCCCTTGTGCTTGCAAGGCAGGCACAGCAATCCCTGAGCTAAATCCGCAGCCCTTGTATTCTGAAGGCACTACTACCCTCTCCCAATTTGTGGAAAATAATTGAAAGATGACCACCAGCATTCCTTCCTCTCTGTACCTGGCTTTCTCCTTCCAGAGAAAGTCCATTTCCTTTTCACCCTAGAACTGAGGGCAGTGTGATGACTTCCTTTGATCAATGAAAGGGAGCAAAAACAATATGCTGATCCTGCGCCTAGCCTTTAAGATGACTAGGAGCTTCCACTTTAAACTAGGGTGGTCACTGCGCTTTAAGAAAAAAAAGAGTACAGGCAGCTGGACATGGAGGCGCAGGCCTGTAACCCCAGCACTCTGAGAGGCTGAGGCAGTGGACTACCAATTATTAAAAACAAAAAAAGGGCTGAAAGAGATAGTTCACTGTGAAAGTTTTAGGTTCAATCCTCAATACAGCTAATGAATAGACAAATTCAGGGCAATGGATTTAGCTCAGTGGTTACAGTGCTTGCCTCACAAGCACAATGGTCCCGAGTTCGATCCCTGGCACCAAATCAAAAAAGAAAAAATATATATAGACAAATTTAAGCTACTATTGAACACTGAGATAGTGAAGAAAAGTCATGGAGTCATTTACATAAGTGAAGCCTTCTTTCAACGACCTTTCAGCTCTCCTTAGTAAATGACCCAAAAGGACACCACTGGAACAGAACCAATGACCTAAGAGACCCATAGAGTCCATGAGAAGGAGTTAACTGTGCACCTGTAATCCCAGCACTCTGGAAAGCTTCGGCAGAAAGATGGAAAGCTCAAGCCAAACTGGACAACCTGGTAACTTAGCAAGACTCTGTCTCAAAATTTGAGAAAGAATCATGAGAAGCTGTTTGCCTATCACCCCAACTCTTTGGGAGGCTGAGGCAAGAGGATCACAACCTTTGAGCAAACCCTAGCTAGGCAACTCAGCTATTTAGTGAGACTGTATTGAAAGAAGGAAGGAAAGAAGAACAGAAGGAAGGGAGAGGGAGAGAAAGGAGGAAGGGGAGGGAGGGAAGAAAGGGCTGGAGGTAGAGATACAGCCCAGAAGTAAAACACCTCTGGGTTCCGTCCTCAGTACCAGAGAGTCAGACACTGCCTTGTTTGGAGCCATCAAGTCCCGAAGCAGAGATAAACACCACTGTACGAAGTGATATTACCCAACATTCTGACAGTCGAAGAACTTGAACCTTCTTCCATTTAGTTTAGATTTTTCTTAGAATAGTCCTGTGATAATTCAAATGATTTCCTAATCAAATTAAAAGGTCTTAGGATAATTCTGTAAAATGTGTACAGTTGATGCATATGTATTCCCCTTCAGGGCAATAAAATTCACACTGTCAATATTTATAATTGTGTTTATTTACCAATACGGAACACTTGCCAAACAGCAACTTCAGACCATGATAAATTACTCACTCAATTTTAATGGACCACACAAAACTATGCTTGCCACAAGCCAATTTGTAAACATGGGAGTTACAGGACAGATACTAAAATGCCAAGCCTAACCTTGGTCACTGCTACCACACTGCCACCTCCTGTCTTTGGACTCAGGAAGTTTGAATCAGAGGCAATAGTCGATAAAGGAAACTTAGCTAAGAATAGCACAGCTAACCATCTTTCCACCTCTCCTTCCTCCCAGACCAAACTAACTGCCAGAGTTGCTCAATGGATAATTCATACTTTTCAAAAATTAGTTACTGCTAGAAAAGCTGCTACCTGAATACTGCTGAGGACAATAATAAGGCAGTCACCTCAAATCAACAAAGCAGGACCACAGCCTCACTCTTAATGTGAAATCCCAATCCTGTAAGAGTGCAATCACAGGAGTCTGGCTCATTAAGCGTTTTGCTGCATAGGAAGGGTGATCTCCCACCTGTGGATGCCTAAAAGACGTACGTATACAGGCAAAACCAACGGAGCCATCACCATACTACAGAAAAATTCAAGTCAAGCTCCTGTCAAGGAAAACCTCAGATCTCCAATTCCAAAGGGTATTTTTAAGCCTTAGCTTATAACCTATTTATTTCAAACAGAGGCAAAACCTCAGACAAAATATGCCGTTGCAGTTTATTATAATGGCCTTTGGCCTGAACAGATCATGTCAGTGACCACACAAATCAAAAGGAAAGCCAGCAACAGAAGCCAAGAGTCTCAGTCCCCACTGGCACCAGGCAAACGTCATGTTTCCCTACCGTCTTCCTCGGGTTCACTGTGAACAGCCATGTGGTAGAAACTATCAACAGTTACTTTCTAAAAATTCGATTAAGGTCAAAGTAAGCAATCTTTCAAACTGTATGCTACTGAGAAAATAGAAAAATCCCCGCAGCTACAGCCACTCTAGCAATTGCTGATCTTACTGAGCACTCCTAAGATAACTCTGCTTGCACTTCACCAAGTTTCCTAACAGTCAGAACCGCAAGTATCTGCATATGTGAGAAACTTGCAAATCAAAAGATTCACCTGTACCACATTTATAAGGACCAGCTCAGGTATTGATATCTATGTTTAAAAGTTCAGCATGAAAAATAGCTTTTGATATCTAAGACTTTGAAGCTGGTCCCACAGCAAAGGGTCACATGCCCCAGCTAATGGGCATACTGGTGGTCAAAGCTCCATCCTATTCTATAATTAACAGCTATTAAAATGCAACACTAGCTTTTAAATAGCCACTTAAAGTCAAGGTACATTTAAAACCCCAGTGATTTTTATAATTCTCTGTACAATTAATGTGGTAAACACAAGATTCTAATATGAAAGTAACTTGTTCACTTTGTTTTTTAGGGAAAAAGGACATTTGAGTTTAGATATCACAGTCTGTTTTAAAGGAAACAAACTGGAAAAATATTAACTGTCGTATTCTATTTTTTCCCTTTATTGAAATATATTTATACATATAATCTTAATCAAGGCCACAACTAAATTTCAAGTTTGATAAAAATTGATTCAGCTATTAAAAACTAAAAATATGAAAATTTCAGAGTTTAAAAATCACAGAAATTTAACTAAAACCACCATCCTGCGCCTAGGACTGTGGCTCAATGCCTTTTATATTTGAGACTCCAGGTTTGATCCTCAGCATAAAAAACAAAAAGAAAAACTACCACCATCCTCTTAGTTTTTTCATGTCAGCAATTCTACCATTCCTTCTCCCATGCCCAATAGCCCACACACACAAGAAACAGCACTAGTGCTTTTATGTCAACATTGAGGGGCTTAGAGAAGGCCCCGTAAGATACTGGCTCTTCCAACCAAATTCAGCTAATCTTTTAGTCATAACTATTTCCACATTCACCTTTAGCTCAGAGAGAGAAATTTAAGCCTATACCTGGAAGTCATCACCCTATGTTGACTCTTTCACATTTGGAAGCCAACATGTAACACTATCACTGAGATCCAAAGTAATCTCTCCATTCCGATGCAAGGGACCTCAATGGATGCAAGGGACCTCGATCTCATCACAGTACTGCTATGATATTCCCCACCTGAAGGATATCTGAATGTAGAAAAGCCACATTCCTTCCACATTCCCTTCAGACTTCTGTAATCGGGAACTAAGCTCAGTCTAAACCAACTCAACAATACCCCTTCCTGAAGGGGTCCCGCCCAGCTCAGCTTGCAGGCTGAGCCAGACCAGCCTGACAAACATCCAATCACCTGCTAGGCCTGCTCCCTGTTTGGTGAGTACAAGTCCATTCATCCATCTCGGAGTGCTGCCATAAGCATTCTCGAGCGCCAGGTTCCCAGCATGCCTTGCATAGCAGGTATAAAGGTCATGGCTGCACCAGGGGGCATGCCTGCCTCAGATATATACATAATGGTGGGGTAGAGGAACAAAATGACTGCTAACTATAAAGAACTCCACCCCCAAGATCCTGCAGGCTGACTTAGCAAAGACTGATCTTTGACAATCAACTCACTATCAAAGCAAGCTCGAGGGCCTCTTCTTAGCCTCGCCATACATACTGGTCATGTAGTCACCAGGGTGTCTTCTTGGCTCCAAAAATGTATACAGATGGTAGGACAGTCCAGGTAAGGAAAACTGCACCACAGCTCCATAGTGAAAACAAAATTGTAATAGAAATTCCCAGTACATTTCTCTCAGGACAGAGAAAGGAGGCTATACTTTTGTTTTTGACGTTTCAGTACAAGCAGAGCATTTAAAGTACTCAATTGTTCTCTTAATTCAGTACAAAGTAAAATACTGTACCGAATCCTATATACTTTGCTAGCAAAAGTAGTATTTAAAATTCCAAGCATTTTAACTAGTGAAAAATGTACTACATGTACTACATGTATTAGTGAAAAATGAATCTACATTTTTAATAAACTGAAGATTTCAATAATAAATATTTGCTGTCACTGGTAACATTTTGTCAAAGGAGGCACCCCTGTTCATTATGAACTAACAACTATCTATGTTTTTAAGACTTGGCAAAAAGCTTTTTTGGAGGGGTGCTGGGGATAGAACTTAAGAACTTTACACTGAGCTGCACCTCTAGCCTTTTTTTTTTTTTAAGACAGCTTTACTAAAACTGCCCAAGCTAGGCTTGAACTTTGGGCAAAAGCCTCTAATAATAGAAACAGGCTTGTTACCAATGTTTCTAATTTAATTCCCTACACATGAGGGAGAAATTAACACCAGATTGGAAAGGAAAAACAGGATAAGACAAATGATAATAAGCAGGTCAATGAAATGTACCTGGAAAACTCAAGAAATTTAATATTTAAAATTTTAAAACTCCCAAATATTAAAATATTAGTCCTTCAAATACTATTTGCTTATTTTTTATTTAACATTTAAGAAAACTAAAGGCTAGAGATGGACCTACTAGCAAACAGCTTGCCTAGAACTCACTCTCCAGGCCCTGGATTCATTCTATCCCCACTACTGAAGGAAAAAAAAGAAAAACTAAAACACACTGGCTAAACATGAAACCAATGAGAATTTGCACAATATGCTTACAGTTTTTCCCAAAGTAGCTAATTCACTTAGTAGGCCTTTAAATACTCTTTTTAAACCAGGCATGGTAGCTCACGCCTGTAATACCTGCACTTGGGAGACAGAGGAAGGAGGATTGCTGTGAGTTCGAAGCTTGCCTGGGCTACATAGTGAGCTCAGGGCTAGTCTGAACTACAAAAGTGGGACCCTGTCTCAAAAAAATTTTTAAAGGGACACAATTGCTCCCTCAATTTTTCAATTCCTGCAAAATGAAAATCAATTTAGATACTTTTCAAGCATATATTATTTAGAAGCTTTAAGAATCACATCCTGCTACATAATCTGACCCCTACCAAAATTTCCTACTAAAAATCAGATCCTTCAAATTATTTTTCCAATTACTCTAATGAATTTAAAGTACATACAGAGAGGGACGGGGATATAGCTCAGTGGTTCCGGCGCCTGTGGGCCCAGGTTCGATCCTCGGTAACCACATACAATACTGGGCGTGGAGACTCACCCCAGCAGCAACCAGTACCACACACCGCAGTGCCGGGCATGGTGGCTCACGCCTGTAATCCCAGCACTCAGGAGACAGAGGCAGGAGGATTGCTGTGATATGAATTTGAGCCTGAGCTCAGGGCCAGCCTGAGCCACAAAGCGAGACCCTGTCTCAAAAATCCTTAAAAAAAAAAAAAGTACATACAAAGAAATACACAAAAATCCAATTCAGCTCTTAATAATGGTCCTTGTAAAAATGCTTTATCTGGAAGAGTTCAAATTAGAAACAGGAATACATATGACATTTTTGTACCCATCTAATCTTTTTTTTAAAAAATCTTTTATTAGTGAATGTATGCAGTACACCATGATTACACTTACTGTAGGGCCTCGGTACACATACATAACACAGTTTAATTTAATTTCCTTTTCCCCCCTCCCTCCTGTCACCATCTATCTCCTTGGAGCAGATCCTCCTGCCTTCCAGAACACACAGTCGCACCAATTCTTAACCAGACACAGGCCGCCCTGGTTTGAATTAACTTCAAGCTTATTGTTTGGCCTGGTGGGGGTGGGGGTGAGAGGAGAGAAGGCAGACACACTAACCCCACTTAGCAAAACCCTTAAGAGGACAAACCAACCCAGCACCACAGGGAGGGACCAGCCTTTCCAGTTAGAAGTCACAGAGCTTGAAATTGGCCCATGCTGTAGAAAGAAGCCATTTCTGCAAAATAATTCAGTGGCTGAAACTGTCTACAAATATTTTTGGAAAGTGACACACTACATATGCTCTCAGAGAAAAGAAAACCCAAGGCTTAAGCCACAAATCTTCCGGTCTTTGCCATCTCTTGGTGGTTATTTGTAAGCAAAATATACCACGGCATGGGTTGAGCATGGACAAAGGCGGTGTTTGCAGAAACCTGCATAACTTTGGAATGAGAAGACTTCTGGGCATTTGCTCAGTACTCTAATACCCAGTGTTGAGCTAACAGAGTAAAGGCAAATTCCTTTCCTCTCAGAGGCGCCCACCAAGGCCTGCTAACCCGGACAGTGGGGAAGACACGGTGCACCCGGACGTGTGGACAGCTGCATTCACCTATCCTGATCATTCACTGCCTCCTCAAACCCTGCAGATTCCCAAAGACTGCTGGCTGAAACTGATTTCCTGTTGCAGCAACTTGACCTGCTCTGGTCGGCAAAAAAACATTTGCTGGGAGAGCTTGCTACATCTGCAGACTTAATTCCTTCCTATGATTATCACCAACACAACCCCCAAACATTTTAAATGTAAAAGTAAAGAAGAAGAAAGACCAAGCCGTGCTGTATCCCATAAATAAAAACGACAAAAAGTTGCTTTTAACTGTTAGCGTCTTCTCTGGCCCCAATAATGCAGTAAGAACAGAAAAAATAGCTCACCTTTGCCTTTTGGGGACCGAGTGTTCAACTTCTATGGGCTTCCCGTGCAGTTCCGTTTTACCTGCGGACACAGCAAAAGATGAGACCACTCACTGGCCAACTTCGGCGATTCTCCCCGCCCTAAAGACCTCCACGGCTAACTGGCGACACAAATGGCTCTTGAGACTGTGCATGGCTCCTAAGGCCGAAAGAGAAGCCAGGCGCCGCGTGGGTGGGAAGCGGACTCCTTCGGGTGGGTGTGGGATTGTAGCCGATGGAGGGCTGGAGAGCGAGATCGATTGTGGCACTACTTCTCTGGTGACATTCCAGCCCTCCGCCTCTCTTGCCCACCTCGAAGTCACCCAACCCCACCAGGCCTACAGGAGCGACTCGGCCCCTCTCTTGCCTCCCGGAACACTAGCCAAAGGACAAACCCGGCAGGGGGGGTTGCTGGATTTCTTCAGAAGGGGCGCCCCGGCTTTCCTCTCTGGTTCACACAAGGCCCACCCAGAGCACTCGGCGGCGGGGGTGGAGAGGACCCGAGTGGTAGTATGACTCGGGGCCAGCAGAGGAAGGGAAAAAAAGGCGAACGGCCAGAGGTACAGCTCAGCACAGGCGAACCAGGCGCCACCGGCGGCGAAGCAACTGCCCGCAGCTGAGTTGATAAAGGGGAAGCCTTGGAGCACGGGGCTCCCGGGGGTCCCCAGCACAGGCTCGCCCTCGGGCGTCCGGGCCCCGCCCGCCGCCGCGCCGCGCGTGTCCCCGGGGCCGAGCGCACCGGCCACCCCGGAGGCCGCAGCCCCGCGCCCGGGCCCGAGGAGCGGCGCGGCCTCTGCGACTCCCTCTCAGGCGACAGGCGGCCGCCCCCGCCCACCTGCCCCGTCGCTCCTCGGACCCGGCGAGGCGGAGCAGGGACGCCGGGTTCACTCGCTCCCTTTCCGCGAGGCACAGCCCGTGGCCTCGCCGCGCGGCTGGGTAGAGACCACTTTCTGCCCCCACGCTCGGAGACAGCAAAGCGGGCGCCGCCTGTAACGACCGAGAGCAGCAGGAAGGAGGGACGGGCTGCGTGCGCGCTCGGGGCTGAGGCCCACGGGACCCGGGCCCGGGCCTGGAGCCCGGCGGGGCGCGGGCGAACGCCGGCCGCAGCCCGCGCAGTCCTCCGCTTCCCCGAGAGCGCGCCCGCCCTCGCCGCCGGCTGGCACGGCCCGGAGCAAGCCCGGCCTGGGCGAGGCCGAGGGGCACAGGGGCCGCGCCGCGCCTGCCGCGGGCCCCACCTGAGAGCGCCTCGATGGCCTTGAGGGCCCAGCCCTCGTCCGGGCAGTCCACGAACGCGTAGCCCGTCTTCACCAGGAAGGGTCCCGACACCGGGATCTTGGCGTCCTTGAAGATACTTTCTAGGTCCGAGGGGGCGGCGTTCTCGCTGAGATTTCCAATGTACAGTTTGTTCATTGTGAAGAGTAGTTGATTTTTTTAAAAAAATTATCGAGAAAAACGAAAAATTAAAACCACCCACAGTGATGGACAAATCCAGAGGGTTTTGTTTCCCCTCGTCTTCTCGCCTTTAAAATACACCGCACTGTGAGAACCAAGCTTAAGAGCCAGGATCGGAAAATCAGATCCGAGGGTCTTGTTTTCCCTTTTCTGGGTATTAAAAAAGGAGAAAGGGGAGAGAAAAAAAAAAAAAAAAAAAACCTAGCTACAACCCGAACGCTACGACGAGTCTTCCTAACTCTGAGGAGGCGGGATTAGCAAGAGAAAGGAGGAGGAAGGAGGAGGGGAAAAAGTACTTTTTGTCTCTTCCTCCCCAACCCCTTTGGCACGGCCAGCGGACTGTGAAAATATCACACTACGTGCGGCAGGCGCCGCCTCCCCAGAAGAACCCCAAAGGGTGACTGGCAGGAGGGACGCGAGGGGAGGAGGAGGGAGGCGCAGGAGGCGGAAAAAATCCGCTCCTAGTGTCCGGCTTTTTGAATGAGCCACGTGTTCAAACTACAAATCAACGTCTCACGTGAGGAATCCCAGCGCCTCAATTAGAGCGGGTTTCGGAGGAAAGGAAAAAAAGGGCGAGCGAGAGGAAGAGGGGGAGGGGAAACGAGCCCGGGCGGGGGACCTTGAGGTGGGGGTGGAGGAGGGGGAAATGCTCAAGCGGCCGCAGCTGGGGCGCGGAGGGGCGTGCGCGCAGGGAGCTGATTGTCACCGCCCGAGTTTAGTGAGGGTCATCTGGTCGGGGCGGGTCCGAGGAGGGGGAGGCTAGAATGCTGATTATTTTAAATACGTAGAGGGTAAAGATAATAACCATAACCAGTTCCTCAGCTCTAGTTACCGATTTATAAAAGCCAACTAACAAAACCAGAGAGTCACAACCTCGAAGTCGCCCGGTGGCTTTCACGACGCGAAGTGTAACCCCAGCCCTGCACGGAGCACGTTTCCAAGGCCGGCGAGGACGGAAGCGCACCGGGGTGGGGGCGGGGGTGGGGCCGGCGAACGCGCCGCACCCTCTGCGCCCTCCCGGGCCCGGGCTTCTGGGGAGCGGGGCGCCGGGCGGTGGGGGAGGGGAGCCCCCGGCGCCCAGGGCGGGTGTCTGGCGACACCTCCTCCGCCTCCGCATGCGGTGGCTCAGGGCTGCGCGCCTGCCATTGGTTGCTCGACTCAGAAAAGGATCGGGGATAAATGAGGCCGGGGGCGGGCTCGGCCACCAGTGGGGGAGGGGAGCGCAGGGGCGGTGGTTCCTGGCTCCGGCCTGGGGCCGTGGGGGACCGGGTTGCCGGGGAAGTCCTCCTCCAGTGGGAAAGTCGGTACTTAAAGGGCAGCCCTTTCGCCCTGTGGTTTCTAGAGGGGACGTTGGTAGTTTAAATAATTTTAGTTGCAGAACTTGGGACTCAAACAGGAAGACCGCTCTGGGTTAGCCCTAGGTGGTATAAGCACTTGAAAACTGTTCCAGTCTCTTTGCCTCCATCTGACTACGGAAGCCATTCATAATTTCCCTACTACATACCGAGTACAATGGCTGGGGGTGGAGGGTCTGGGCCCGGTGAAGCCCTCCTAGGCCAAAAATCTGAGTTGGAGACCCCGAATACAGAAATGAAGGCAGCCCAGGGATCTCGTAGAAATCTGTCCTTTAATGATTGTGTACTCCAAGGATTCATTTTGTACCAAATACTTGTATTTTTAACAGGTATTTCATAGAAAAGATATAAAATGTTAATTTTTAGAAAATGAAATCCTATACAGCGTCAAAATCACCTTTAATTTCATATTGTGAGAAAAATGTGAATGTTTTACACTCAACATCTTCAGTTATTGACAACCGTTACATTTCGCCTCTTTTTACAAAAATCACAGTACATAAAAGTATTTTTCTATCAAAAACGAGTGGCGGATTATAAAACGTGGTTAATACTGTAAAATATATTTACATTTTGTCTTTTAAAAAGAACTTATGATTTTTCTAAGTAACCGGAAGCTCTCAGGTCATCCATTTTAAATTCAACTGTTCTGATTTTTCTTTCTTACCATGTATATCCAATTTTAAAAATGTAAACACTTATACAATATTTTAATTTCCGTTTAAGTAAAATGTTTTTATTTCATGAGACAAATGTTCTTGTTATCAGTTTATAAATGCATTGAGCTCAATGTGTATAAAGTACATTTTGTTGGTCAAATCTGTGCTTTCGGTAAAGTTTTAACTTTTTACAAGCTGCTTTTTCTTTTTCATGCTTTTAAAAAATAAAATTTGTCCAGAAAAGGAAAAAAGTTCTTGTAACTTTCGTAGATTCAAAATGTCCATGTTAAAAATATGAACTTGTTTTTTATGTACCTGTTGCATGTGTTCAAATGCTATTTTGAGAAACATGCTTTTTTTATACTTGCTTTTCTAAAAGATTACTTCAAAAGTACTGTTGATCATTGAAGTCTTGGAAATTTTTCGTAAGAATAAACTATGTTCAGCTTACTTACAGAGAGTACATTGAATGGTGGCTTGTGGGTTGTTAACTGCACTTGGCTCTTATTAAAACTGAGACCTAAGTATATAAGTACTTTTAAAGAATGGGATAAATTGTTTATTTTCCATAAATACTATCCCGTGCTTATCTGTCACTATCAAACAAACCGAACAGCTGGAATTTAAAACAAGTATGTGCTGTTTTGATGAAATATGTTCCTGGGACTCCTGTGAACTTAATCTGTGTATTATTGTAACAAACTGGATATTCCATCTAGGACCTTAAAAACACACACACGAGTAATATAACCTCAGACATCAAAAAAAGGAGGTAGGCACAGCCCATTTCCAATCTTCCAACCATTTAGGGGATACGTATATATTCAGTGGCTAAGTAGCAAGATTTTTTTTTTCTGCACTTAAAAGAACAAAAATTTCTCTGATGAGTTTTCAGAAATATATACGGTTCGTGTAACTTGGAAGTTTTTAATGATCCTCACAAATTAACTGCATATGAGCTACCCCAGGTTCTTCCTGAAGGTTGCAATCTCTAATTAATATTAATTCCACCAAGGAAGGACTTGACTCAGGTTTTTACTCTTTGGACAGCTACCTCCTCTCCTTATCTGCAGCTCTGAAGGTAGTGAAGCTGTTTCTCGCCGGTCAGTGTACAGTAAGGAGAAATGGAAGGTCAGTTACTGTTGCATATCCACAGGTTGAGGGTGAAGGCTGAGTAGGCAGATAGCGAGGGCAATCCTGGGGCTCTCCCTCCCCGCACCCGGCCTCCGAGACCCGAACGCGGTGGTCACACGGTGCCCGCCCCTCGCCTGGGCCTTTCTTGGACTCTGATCTACTTAAGCCGGAGGCATGATCGCTGGTTACCTGGCTCTCCCCTTCCTCTGCAGTCTGCAGTTCGTTTTTGTTTAAAATGTTTGAAAATGGTGGCCCTGGAGGTGGGAACAGGGAGTTTGTTTTGTTTCTTTTCTCCTCCAGCTTTGCCCGGGTAAAGAAGGCGAAATCCGTGCTGTTCACCCCGGGCAAGGTCTTCCGTGGGCCCGAACCCCAGGGCAGCCCTCCCTCTGGCTCTGCCTCGGGACAGGGAAACGCGAGGCCGGGACAGACGGGAGGCCTGGGGGGCTCCAGGGCTCCCCCTCCGCGCGATCCCACCTGAGATCCTCCCGGCGCGAGCCGCGGGGACCGACGGGCAGCGCGCGTCCGGCGACCGCTCCGCACCTCCGCCTCCGTTTCTGCACGCCAGCAGCGTCGTGGAGCTCGAGGATGCTCGGTACCCACGGGGAGAAGACCGAAAGCCGTCGTGCCTCTGCCCTGGGCGGGGCCCGGCCGCCCGACGGCGCGCGGGGCGTCCAGGGCGGGGCTCCGGCGCAGCCCCGCCGACTCCAGAGCCCAACTTGAGCGACTGGCGCCGGGGGAGACCCCGCCCCTGGAAAGGGCGTTCCCAGCCCCGATTGGTGGAGGAGGGAGCCTATCACTATCGCCTGGCACCGCCGGAGCGGTTTGCTGGTTCCCATTCATTGGCCCGGGAGCCGCCCTTGGGATTTCCATCTTTTGTGGCGCGAAAATAACCCTTTGCTCCCTCGTAGGTTTTGTTGTGGTTGAGGCGTAGGATGGCGTCCCTCTTTCCTAGCTCTCAGTCTCCCAGCCCTTTAACTGCTCGAGCCTAGCCCCTACCCCAGCCCCCAGGAGAGAAAGAGGGAGGGTCGGACGGAGTCGGGCGCCGGGAACGCCGCCCGCCCTCAGCTGACCGCGTGGTGCCCGCGCCCCCTCCTGCCCCTCCCCCACGCCGAGCGCCCCGAGGTCCGGGCTCTGCGCCTCGCTCGGCAGCTGGGCTCGCGTAGCTTCGTCGCCAGCATCTCAGCATTCAAATGTCGTTTTTTTAAAATGTGAAACGAGCACAACGAAATACGTTTCCAGGTGCCTGAACTTTCCCAGAGCTTGCATAGAAAATGGACTCATTTTACCCCCTTCCTTTCTGGTCCCCCCCTTTGTGGTCCAACGGGTTGTTTTACACAAAACCAAACAATCCCTCCCCCCCAAAAAAAAACGAAAAATTACGAGTAAAATCGACTTTGCCGAGACTACGTTTTCGTTGAAGCTGAGAACGACCTTGAAGGATGAACGATTTCTGTAACTGAAATGATCTAATTTTACTGATGTTTAGCGAAGGCGGCGAGAACAAATAAATATAAATTCAGCTTGGAAAAATACGAAATAAACGAAATAATCATATTTAATGTGGTTAACTTAAAAAGGTAAAGAACCACAGTGCTGCGTTCTAGAGACTGTTGCCTTTGGTAGGTTTGTTGTTTCCTGCAAATAAATTGCTGTTGGGATTCTACGAAGTACAGATCAGAACTGTAGTGACAGAAAAAAGGAAGTATAAAAGTGTTTGGTGTATCTAATTCCAAAACAGACTTGACCACTCTTTCCTTATTTGGACTAAAGGAAATGTAACCAGTTAGTAATATACCTTAATAATTTGTTCACAGATAATTTAATTGCTCATATTTTAAGTCGACAAAATATTCGATTTGGTTAAAAATCGGTAAAATCCCTCAGTAAATATTAAAAACGTTGTGAGGTTTGGTTTAAATCAAAAAGTTAGAAAAATTTTTTCTCTTGTGAACTCTTAGCTATAGTGTGTTATGTCAGCCTTTCTAAATTCTTTTGAAAAAAAAAACTGCCTTCTGTACCGTTTATCTCTAGTCTCTAAAAACTATAAACTGTCATGTGCCATAAAACTAACAGTTATTTCAGGAGCTTTTCAAAACTGGGTTGGTTAGTAAAGAAAAAATTTTAAAACAAAAACAATAATTACATATAATTTAACATTTTGTGTTATTCCACTATATCTCACTTATGTGACCAGAACTATTTTTTTTTTAAGTTTTCATGTAAAACTTCTCAAAAACATCAGAGTCACTTGAGTTAAATAAGTTAAAGCTTAGAGACTGAGTGTATAATACAATACTAAAGATTACAGTTCATTTAGATAACCTTTTAAAACCTAGGAAATTTAAAATGTGATTATTTGTAAAAATTATTTTAGGGTGAGAGTTATATAGACTACTGTTTTAATATTTTGGCATGATACAGTAGAAGAATTTTACTTTTTAGAATAAAATGGTAGTTGTAAAATAAATTCCAAAATTGATCTAAACAAATCAAAACTCTAAGACCTGGAATTTTTCAATTGTTTTCTCAAAATCAAAGATTTATTTAGTCCATATTTTCCTTAAAAAATATTTTTCCTTAACTCTGTATTGGTTAAGAGAAATTGATTTTTTAAATTTTCAACTACTAAGAATGGTAATTTTTTCTATGTGGTACACTATATGGGAAGGGTTAAAGTAGTAGATAAGCATGAACTGAAAACTTTAAATTACTCATTCTTCTAGAAAAGAGAAAAAAGGAGAACTTTAATGAAAAGACTGCATGGTACTTGGCAAGTACATAAGGTTGCAGACCAACCTTAGAGAACAAAAGAGAGGCATTTGTTTGTGGGGGGAGGGGCCTGAGGAGACTGGGAAGAGTTAGGCATTTAAACTTATTCATTGGTTGCAATTCATTTATTCTGCATGTTGCCTTGCTAAGGGGGGATAAATGGAGTAGAGCGGGCTGTGTTAACTAATGGTGTGAAGTGGGACAGTAATCCAACCATGAAATCTCACTGGAAAAAATAGGAACTACTCACCCCACTAAAATATTATGAAAGCTAAGCACATGCTGAAGTTAAAGGTTTTCAACATTTTCTACCACATATAATTAAAAGACAAATCTTAGGTTACTGTTTTCATAGTGGGACTCAGTTTTCTTGACCATTTGTATTCCAGAATCCCATTCCAAAAATACTTAGGAATTTAAAATTCCTCAATGAAAAAGATTTCATGACACACTAACACACATATGCACATGCCCCATACACTCACACAAAGCACCACCTTCTAGGTGATCTTTGAGGAGAACTGATGCTATCTATAAATTAAATTTTTAGGCATCATAAAACATCATCTTTTTCAATTTCTTACTTGCAAGCATAGGGGTAGGTAGTTGCCATTTCCACTTTGACTGTTTAAAATTCATTCCTTCTGGAGTCCAGTTTACATTTTGGTCCTGAGCTTCTCTGAAGCCTGATGAGCTCAGATTTTAAAAAAGCAGTGAGCTGACTGAGTTTTTGTTTTTTGTTTTCACTTCAAAATAGCTGAAATTCATAACCTCAAAATAAAAGAAACAGCACAGATGACAGAACCTAATCTGAAATCTTTACCAAATTGACACTATAAAACTTTGTCTTTCTAACAAATTCTTCTAAAACATTTACTTCTTTTCCTTTTTGGTAGATTGCTTAAAAATTGCTTTAAAATGCTAAAGTAGTAATATTTTGTTGCTTCTTCTCAACTGATTAAAATTTAATGATCAATTATTTTTAAACTGGTAATACTACTGCCTTCCTCAAGGCAAAGTGTTGTTTGAACTGAGATTCAATCTAGTATTAATAATTCAAATTTTGTATATCTAATTGTTCTATAATTTATTTGGGAGCTGTACTGTCAATCAAACAACTTTCCTAGTTTTATATCTTCCTTGAAGATGAAAGTATTCATATCTTGTAATTTGAAGTATTTTTCCTAGAATTTTCTAAGACTTGGAAAGTAATTTTTAAAAAATTATAAATAACTAAATATTAGTGGGGATATAGGGCAGTAGTAGAACACTTACCAAAAAGGAACCAAAATCTTACTCGGCAAAATATGAATAAAATATGGATGATTTGATATAAACTAGTATAAAACATTACTGTTGAATATCTCTCATAAATCCAAAATAACTATGGTTTCCAGTTTATCAGTCTAATTCTAACCCAGCTATTAAAAATTAAATTCATAAAAATGATATTAACAAAATGACAGAGTTGATCATAGTCAAGTAAAAATGTCATTTTATCACATCAGATATGATTGCCATTGTATTCTGAATATTAATAAGGAACAATTAAGTGCAGAATGATGTCACCATTTTAAAATTTTGTTTGTTTAAAATTGTCCAGACTTTTGCTTCTTGTTTCTATTACCATATCCCTTACAATGATTGCCTTGGTTTTCTATGGCTTTGCTAGGAAGATACAAAGATATCTTTGGTTTTCATTTAAATGAATGACCTTGTATAAAAAAACTACAATCAGAAACTAAACTATCAAAATGTTAGTGTAGTATACTTTGGATGAATATCACTGGCTGCCATAAAAATATTGTCAAAGTTTATTTTGATCCTAAGCTACTATACTGACATTTTAAAATAGATTAAATTGAATTTTGTTTTAAATATTAATAAAACAAAAAAGTTGAGTAAAGGTTTAAATCTAGAAAACTAGACAGTAAGGTTAACAGTAGCATCACTCTGTTTTCTCAGCAACAACAGATCTCCCAGTTGAGGGCGGTTTTGTTGGATGTGGAATGCTGTCAGGGTGTGCAATTGGACACCTGCTGGGAAGCCCTTGGTGGGGCGTTAGAGAAGGGACACAGCAAGATGGAGCTTGTGTTCAAATTCTGAAGTTGCAGGTTAAAACAAGCAAGATAGCACTATTTTTAAAATGTTTTTCTTAGCCATCAGAATTTTTCAACATGATGTTTTTAAATCTGGAGGGATGAAACTAACAATACAGACTGAACTGGAGTAAGAGGCTACTAGTATACAAACTTAAGAATTTAAATAATACAAAGATATGTTCAAGTTTGTATCTTTCTGGACCTTGTTTTCCATTTGTATGTGTGGTTTTCTATTTTTTTTTTTACAAATAAAACATATTTAGAAATACACACAAAATATTCAACATTCCAAAAACATAAATGTAGTCAGTTTAAAAAGTGATAGAAATAATAGTGGTCACATATTTTAAAATGGTTAATTCATCTACCAAATAGATAGATAAGTATCTCAGTAAATATGTAGATAAATATCCTGTGGTTTGTTCCACCTTTTTAAATTGTGCACTTGAGCTAATCAAACAGGATTATTTGAGAAAATGTTCTTAAGGAAAAGCCAAAGATACTTGTCTAAGAAAACAGTGCTTTTTGACACTTAATATGAAGAGAAAACTCTGATTTTAAGTGAAACCCAGAACCTGTTACATACTAGCTTTTCTTTTTGGGGGGGGGGGTTAGGAAAGCTGAGATTAAACCATAATGTTGCTTCAGGGCAGATCTCAATAAAGTTATCACTGTCTCAACATGAAGAGTGATATTTCAATAGTCCCTTACTAATACTGTTCTTTAAAAGAGCCTTTTTCTTTGGTTATTAAAATATTCCTGTCTCACAAAAAGAAAAACAAAAAAGAATTCCTAAATTGTTTCATTTCAAAGTGGAGGAGAAACTCATATTCTGTTAGGATAACAAACATTTTAATCCTGAGAGCCTTTAAACTGATCAAGAATGACCATTTGCTTTTTAACAAAAGTTTCATTTTTGTTACCATAAATGATGCCTTTATTGTTATAGCCTAGCACACAGGTTGTATAAGCAAAATAAAATAAAATAGAATCCTCAGGATTTTATTATATTGAGTGATCATGTTTACAGTCTTTGTTTAAAATCTGTAAGAGCAAAAGCTTGAATATATGACTAACATGTAGTTATCACTAATTTTATTGTCTTTAATAGTTTGTGGTTTAATTTAATGTAACTTTATTTGTGGTATAAAAAACAATTACTTTGCTTTTTTAAGGTTTTTTTCCTTTTTTTTCAATAAATTAAAAAACATGATGGTTAAGCAAAAAACTCTGCAGAGTTATTTTATAAAATTATAAAACTTTG